>CM035422.1:22105098-22107598 GCA_020310875.1 Ceratopteris richardii
TGATAAGATCATCTACATACACACACATGTAGACCACAAGTTCTCCTCTTTGTTTGATGAAGAGAGATGGATCCGCCTTGCATTGATTGTAACCACATTTGATCAAATAGTCCACCAATCTTTGGTTCCAAGCCCTTGGAGCTTGCTTTAGGCCATAAAGTGCCTTCTTCAACCTACAAACATGATGTGGAAACTCTTTATGAACAAAACCTAGTGGTTGCTCCATGTATACCTCTTCTTCCAAGTCTCCATTGAGAAAGGCATTCTTGATATCCAATTGGAAGAGCTTCCATCCTTTGCTAGCAGCCATTGCAATGAGTGTCCTAATGGTGCTCATCTTTGCCACGGGGCTGAATGTCTCTTCAAAGTCCACTCCATAGGTTTGTGCAAAACCCTTGGCCACCAATCTTGCTTTGAACCTAGAAATAGATCCATCTGAATTCCTCTTTACTTTATACACCCACTTATTACCTATTACCTTCATGTTCTCCTTCTTGGGCACTAGAGTCCATGTTTGATTTTCCTCAAGTGCGTCGATCTCTTCTTGCATTGCCTCTTTCCATTCGGTGTACCTGCTTGCATCTTCATAGCAATCGGGCTCATGATCTTCTACTACTTTGTTCATATATGCATAATGTGTTGCCATGTATGAATCATAAGTAAACCTTTGAGTTGGATACTTAACTCTAGAAGACTTCCTTTCTTCACCTTTTGGAGGAATAAACCTCCTTTGCCTTGGGAACTTGATCTCTTTCTTTGACGTGGCTTCTTTCTCCATCATGTGTCCTTCATCATCTTCAACTTCATTACCTTCTTCATCCAACTCCACCAATGTTGCTTTGCCTTTGTTGATTGATTGTGCTTCATAGCTTGATGAAGATCTCCCCCTCCATGGTGAGTTCATGCTTGAACTATCTTCATTGATGGAACACCTTGGGCCGCTTAGCTCTAGGTCGATTTGTTCTTCATCATGTCCATGCTTTTCTTCTTCATAGTCCTGCATACAATCATACTTCTTATACCAAGGGAGTAGCTCATCAAATGCTACATCCCTTGATATCCTCAAGTCCTTTGTATTTGGGTTGAAGCACCTGTAACCTTTATGATCATTTGAATATCCTAGAAACACACACTTTTCTGCCTTTGGTTGTAGCTTGTGCCTCAATTCACTTGGCACATGTACATAACAAGTACATCCAAATATCTTCAAGTGGGAAAGATCAGGTTTCTTACCATAATAGGCTTGATATGGTGTCAAGCCATGGATCCCTGAGGTAGGAGCCCTATTCATTAGATACACGGCGGTATTTGCTGCATCACTCCAAAACATGTTAGGTACATTCATCTCATTAAGCATTGCTCTAGCGATCTCGGCAATGTATCTATTCTTTCTCTCTGCTACTCCATTTTGTTGGGGTGTGTACCTACATGTTACTTGCCTCTTGATGCCTTGATCCATTAAAAAATCAGAAAACTCATTTGAGAAATATTCTCCCCCTCCATCGGACCTTAGCTTCTTGATATATGTACCTGTTTCCTTCTCTACCATTGCCTTGAATGCTTTGAAACATGTAAACACATCTGATTTGTTTTTTTATGAAATAAACCCAAACCATCCTTGTGCAATCATCTATAAAAGTGACAAAGTACTTGTTACCTCCAATGGATTGCTCTTTCGTTGGCCCCCACACATCTGTATGTATCAACTCCAATGGATGTTGGCTTATGTAGCCACTCTTCTTGAATGGAAGTCTCGCTTGCTTCCCTAGTTGACAAGATTCACATAAATGCTTCATACCTTGTCCTTGGAAGTTGGGAAGACCTTCAACCAGCCTCTTGAATTGCATTTCCTTCATTCTTTGTATGTTGATGTGACCTATCCTCTTGTGCCACAAGTCCAACTCCGAAATCCTCTTGTTTCCATATGTGAAGTAGACATGTTGAGTAGAATGAGAATTTACCTCCAAAGTGAAGAGTCTCCCTTGCTTCTTTCCTCTTGCTATGACCTTGTAACCTTGCTTAGGGTTCTCCACAAAGCATCCACCTTTGTTGAACCTTACTTGATAGCCTCTTTCAACCATTTGCCCAACGGACACCAAGTTCTTTGTGATGGTAGGTACATGCAAGACATCCTTGAGACATCTTCCTTCCTCCTTGTCATCCAAAGCTACATCTCCAACATGGGAGATCTCATGGGCTGTATCATCACCTGTTTCTACATGTCCTTTACCTTTGGGAGCATGTAGATTAGTAAACCAAGAAGCATTGCAACTCATATGGTTGCTACATCCACTATCAATATACCAAGTGTTATCTACTTTGCTTGAATTCCCATTCATGTGCATCATCAAGAGATTGTCATTTTCTGAACTTGTAGAAGCATAATTACCTTGGCCTTTGTATGAAGAACCTTGATTATAGTTCCTTTGGTTTCCTCCTTGGTAGCAATCTCTAGCATAGTGGCCAAACTTGCCACATATGTAACATCCTTCGCCATCTT
>CM035422.1:22112598-22117598 GCA_020310875.1 Ceratopteris richardii
GGGGGTTGCTTAAGCAAGGGGCTTGCTTATCACAACTCCAGCACTTAGTGCTCACTTTACATGAGCTAAAACTCCAAGAAGAAGCCCAAAAGAAGTCGGGATACATGCTCCTTTTATAGTGAGAGGTGTGCCCCTAAAATCTAGGAACTACCTTTCCAAATCAGCCTCCTAACTTGGAGGAATTAGTTGAGATGACTTGGGGAGTGGTTGAGTGACTTTTCTTGATGGAATCTCGTGGCTTTTGGCTTCCTTTGATTGCTCCACATGTCCATAAAAGATTCCCCACGAATTTTTAGCTT
The DNA here is from genome assembly GCA_020310875.1 of Ceratopteris richardii. NCBI lineage: Eukaryota > Viridiplantae > Streptophyta > Polypodiopsida > Polypodiales > Pteridaceae > Ceratopteris > Ceratopteris richardii. The sequence goes on from CM035422.1 coordinate 22,112,898, forward strand.
GAAGCTTGACTTTTAACACTCCCCCTCAAGCTTCAATTCTTCATCCTCATCCAAGCTCCTTCATGTTGATGCATTGCTTGAATTTTGAAATCTTCATCCCATCCAAAGCCTTTGTAAACATGTCCGCAACTTGGTCCTTAGTACCAATATGATGTACTGAAACTTCCTTGGATATCACCTTTTCCCTTATGAAGTGATAGTGCACTTCAATATGCTTGGTTCTAGCATGATAGACAGGGTTCGATGCTAGATGAATGCTACTCATGTTGTCACAAAATATTGGATATGTGTCAACCTGCAAATTAAGCTCCATAAATAACTTCTTAATCCACATTAGCTCACATGTGACTTGAGCCAAAGCTCTATACTCAGCCTCGGTGGAAGATAATGCCACCGTGGGTTGCTTCTTTGAAATCCATGAGATGATCTTGCTACCTAGCATGACTAGGTAACCACTTGTACTCCTTCTATCTTCCTTCGAACCGGCCCAATCGGCATCGGAATAAGCTTTGACCTGCATATCATCATCAAATGAGTAGAACAATCCTTCATTTATAGTGGCTTTGAGATATCGCAACATTCTTCTTGCAGCTTGCAAGTGTGTAGTCCTTGGACTATGCATAAATTGTGATAACACTCCAACTCCATATGCTATGTCAGGCCTGGTTATTGTGGCATAATTGAAAGAGCCTACAATAGATCGATACAAAGTTACATCCTCTAATGGCTCTCCATCAATGGAGCTTAGCTTTACATTAACTTCCATGGGATTTGAAATAGGCTTGCAATGTAGCATCCCAAACCTCTCAAGTAGGTCTAGAATATACTTCCTTTGTATGAGCATAATACCTTCTTCTTTGTATACAACTTCAATGCCAAGAAAATACCTAAGATCTCCAAGATCAGAGATCCTAAACTCCTTTCCAAGCTTTGCCTTGATCTCCTCAATGCCCTTTGTATCATTACCTGTAATGATAAGATCATCTACATACACACACATGTAGACCACAAGTTCTCCTCTTTGTTTGATGAAGAGAGATGGATCCGCCTTGCATTGATTGTAACCACATTTGATCAAATAGTCCACCAATCTTTGGTTCCAAGCCCTTGGAGCTTGCTTTAGGCCATAAAGTGCCTTCTTCAACCTACAAACATGATGTGGAAACTCTTTATGAACAAAACCTAGTGGTTGCTCCATGTATACCTCTTCTTCCAAGTCTCCATTGAGAAAGGCATTCTTGATATCCAATTGGAAGAGCTTCCATCCTTTGCTAGCAGCCATTGCAATGAGTGTCCTAACGGTGCTCATCTTTGCCACGGGGCTGAATGTCTCTTCAAAGTCCACTCCATAGGTTTGTGCAAAACCCTTAGCCACCAATCTTGCTTTGAACCTAGAAATAGATCCATCTGAATTCCTCTTTACTTTATACACCCACTTATTACCTATTACCTTCATGTTCTCCTTCTTGGGCACTAGAGTCCATGTTTGATTTTCCTCAAGTGCGTCGATCTCTTCTTGCATTGCCTCTTTCCATTCGGTGTACCTGCTTGCATCTTCATAGCAATCGGGCTCATGATCTTCTACTACTTTGTTCATATATGCATAATGTGTTGCCATGTATGAATCATAAGTAAACCTTTGAGTTGGATACTTAACTCTAGAAGACTTCCTTTCTTCACCTTTTGGAGGAATAAACCTCCTTTGCCTTGGGAACTTGATCTCTTTCTTTGACGTGGCTTCTTTCTCCATCATGTGTCCTTCATCATCTTCAACTTCATTACCTTCTTCATCCAACTCCACCAATGTTGCTTTGCCTTTGTTGATTGATTGTGCTTCATAGCTTGATGAAGATCTCCCCCTCCATGGTGAGTTCATGCTTGAACTATCTTCATTGATGGAACACCTTGGGCCGCTTAGCTCTAGGTCGATTTGTTCTTCATCATGTCCATGCTTTTCTTCTTCATAGTCCTGCATACAATCATACTTCTTATACCAAGGGAGTAGCTCATCAAATGCTACATCCCTTGATATCCTCAAGTCCTTTGTATTTGGGTTGAAGCACCTGTAACCTTTATGATCATTTGAATATCCTAGAAACACACACTTTTCTGCCTTTGGTTGTAGCTTGTGCCTCAATTCACTTGGCACATGTACATAACAAGTACATCCAAATATCTTCAAGTGGGAAAGATCAGGTTTCTTACCATAATAGGCTTGATATGGTGTCAAGCCATGGATCCCTGAGGTAGGAGCCCTATTCATTAGATACACGGCGGTATTTGCTGCATCACTCCAAAACATGTTAGGTACATTCATCTCATTAAGCATTGCTCTAGCGATCTCGGCAATGTATCTATTCTTTCTCTCTGCTACTCCATTTTGTTGGGGTGTGTACCTGCATGTTACTTGCCTCTTGATGCCTTGATCCATTAAAAAATTAGAAAACTCATTTGAGAAATATTCTCCCCCTCCATCGGACCTTAGCTTCTTGATATATGTACCTGTTTCCTTCTCTACCATTGCCTTGAATGCTTTGAAACATGTAAACACATCTGATTTGTTTTTTATGAAATAAACCCAAACCATCCTTGTGCAATCATCTATAAAAGTGACAAAGTACTTGTTACCTCCAATGGATTGCTCTTTCGTTGGCCCCCACACATCTGTGTGTATCAACTCCAATGGATGTTGGCTTATGTAGCCACTCTTCTTGAATGGAAGTCTCGCTTGCTTCCCTAGTTGACAAGATTCACATAAATGCTTCATACCTTGTCCTTGGAAGTTGGGAAGACCTTCAACCAGCCTCTTGAATTGCATTTCCTTCATTCTTTGTATGTTGATGTGACCTATCCTCTTGTGCCACAAGTCCAACTCCGAAATCCTCTTGTTTCCATATGTGAAGTAGACATGTTGAGTAGAATGAGAATTTACCTCCAAAGTGAAGAGTCTCCCTTGCTTCTTTCCTCTTGCTATGACCTTGTAACCTTGCTTAGGGTTCTCCACAAAGCATCCACCTTTGTTGAACCTTACTTGATAGCCTCTTTCAACCATTTGCCCAACGGACACCAAGTTCTTTGTGATGGTAGGTACATGCAAGACATCCTTGAGACATCTTCCTTCCTCCTTGTCATCCAAAGCTACATCTTCAACATGGGAGATCTCATGGGCTGTATCATCACCTGTTTCTACATGTCCTTTACCTTTGGGAACATGTAGATTAGTAAACCAAGAAGCATTGCAACTCATATGGTTGCTACATCCACTATCAATATACCAAGTGTTATCTACTTTGCTTGAATTCCCATTCATGTGCATCATCAAGAGATTGTCATTTTCTGAACTTGTAGAAGCATAATTACCTTGGCCTTTGTATGAAGAACCTTGATTATAGTTCCTTTGGTTTCCTCTTTGGTAGCAATCTCTAGCATAGTGGCCAAACTTGCCACATATGTAACATCCTTCGCCATCTTGATTCCTGTTTTGTTGATGTCGTCCTCCTCTTCCTCTTGATCTTCCTCTCCCTCTTTGTGATGAGGTGCCTTGGTCATGTCCTTGATTTCTTGAGTGGCCTTGCCTTCCTCCAAACCTTCCTTTGCCCCTTCCTTGTCCTTGTCTTCCTTTGCCCCTTTGATTACCTGCATAGAAAACTTGTGCATCTTTGCTTTTAGTTGAACTTCCACCTATGTTCATTTCTTCGGTGACCATGAGAGCAACCAATTGCTCAAAATCGGGAAGATTATCCCTTACATAAACTGAAGTGGTAAAGGGTTTCCACTTCTCATCATCTCTCAAACCATTGAGAGTATAAGCCAGAAGATCGTCATCGTCTACGTGGCTTCCAATGGATCCCAATGCATCTGATAACTCCTTGACCTTAAGTATGTAGTCATTTATGCTACTCCCTGAGCTCTTCCTAAGGTTGTTGAGCTCATTCTTGAGTTGGATCTTCCTTGCTTTGGTGCTTGTTGAATAAAGCCTTTCAAGTGTCTCCCATACCTTCATGCTTGAATCCAGGTCTTGGATATGGCCGATCATGCTATTGCTAATGTGTTGGGAAAGAATAAAGATAACCCTCTTGTCTCTTTCATTCCATTCCCTAAAGGCCCTTCTCTGGTCATTGGTTGGATTCTCATCCAACCTAGGTCTTGGTTCACTTCCACTAATCAACCCCCAAAGGCCCTTGCCCATAAGATAGTTGGAGACCCTAAATCTCCATGGTTGATAGTTACCTTTGTCTAGCTTTTCAATTTGAGTGTTGAAGTCTCCCATATCTAGTCTTTGATACTTGACCTAGCCCTTGGCTAATGCTCCAATGTGTGTAAAATGAAAATGAGGCTCTGAGGTTACCTCAATCCAAAGCTTTCCTTAGATGGACACCTTGTGCTCTTGCAAATTTGAGTAGAATAGCTCCCCCTTGATGTGAGCTACCTCCAAGAAGCTTTTGTTGATGCAACTCTTCAACCACCAACTCCAAGAGGTCTTCTTGCTTGTATGTGATACCTCCAAGATGCCCAAATGCTCTGATACCACTGATGGGGGAACTATCTCAACCCCTAAGCAACGATGAAGCGCGAATGACCTCCACAGGTATCCTTCTTTGACCTCTGCACACCAAAAATGCTCTTACTCAGAGCTTATGCAGAGAACTCCAGTGAGCTTTTGTAGACCTGTAGTAGACACCAAGGGCTTTCCAACAAAAC
>CM035422.1:22122598-22125098 GCA_020310875.1 Ceratopteris richardii
AAACTAGTATATTGCATTGGCTAGGGATGGGCTCATTTGAGTGCTTTGTAATTTCAACTCATCTCGAAAAAGAAGACCTATTCAAAGAGGGTACTCTAGATGATATAAAAAGTATGATTGTAACCCAACAATATGAATCTTTTGGAAATCAAGAGCTCCTCAACACCAAACTGATTTAGGCAAATGATGATCTTCTTGATGATGTTGACTCAGGTGCCAAATCATCAGTTCTTGTAGAATGGCTATTACAAGATCTTGTACTCTTGGAGAAGGCATGGGAGTACATAAGGCCTTTCATGGACATCCTTGGAGAGGCAAGCAAGGACTTAAGTATGAGACACAAATTGGTACATATATTAAAAGGAGGACGTCATTCACTTTTACTCTCATGGATTAGCAATAAACTCACTCCTAGTTGACAGGACTCGATTTTGCATAATGATTTTTTATGGTCTTTCCTTACATTTTATACAAGTTATTCCTTTCTAAATTTAGGTAAATGTCCATTTTATTGGGCCAAGAAGTCCAAAACCCTAGCACGCATCCGATTTTGTCGTAATAATGGTTCTTGACTCCATTTGTTTCTCATAAGTTTGGGTCAAGAACAATTGACTAGTTGAGTCACTTCACCCTGTTCTTCTATGTAAAACCATTAAAACACTCAAAAATACTAAAACATTGAATGATCATCAAAACATCAAAAACTCAAAAAATATCAAAAAATTAAAACATTTAATCATGGAACATTGAAACTTTGAATCCCACATTAGATATTAAAACAATACAAGCTTAATAAAAACATCAGACATTAAAAATTCAATGTTAAAACATTCATAACACTAAAAAATTTAAAACATTAAAACTTAACAATTGCATTACATGTTAAAACTTAATATTACATTGCACTTTAGAAAAAAAAAGCAATTGGAACTAAACAACTTTACCAAGTCTCTCTCTCTCTCTATCTCCATCTCTCTTTCTCACTCTCTCTCTCTATGTCTCTCTATTTCTCCCTATGTCCCTCTCTCTCTCTCTCTCTTTCTCTCCTCCATCACTAGCATAATTCCTTCCCTATCTTTGTTCTTATGGATTCAATACATGCATCACCACTTCATGCTATAACTAAATCATCTACATATATAGATATGTGGAATACCTTATGTCTTTGTCTCTTCAAGTATAGAGAAAATTTTGTGTCACTTGATTGGTATCCACATCTATTCACAAGACTCTGATTCCAAGTCCTAGGGGCTTTCTTGAGACCATAAAATGCTTTCCTTAACATAGAAACATAACCTGAATGATTTGAGTCTTCAAAACCTAGACATTTTGTCAATAAACTATTTCTTGCATATCCCCATTTAGAAAAGCATTATTTAAATTTAATTGGTTAATAGGCAAATGCGTTGAAGTAGCTACAATAAACAATAAACATGCATCTTTTTTCCTAGCATCAAACTTATCTCTTAGCTCTTCTGAAACGTATGTATAGCACAGATCCAAAGATCTTGGTCTAGTTTCCTTCCACTCCATGCCTCCTATGGTGTCATGTCATGTATCCTTGATTTTGGACACCTCTTCATTATATAATAAAAAAAAAAACTCATATCCAATAGAACAATGATACACTCATGTTATTAAGCATACTCCCAACTATCTCATCTATACATGTTCTTCCTCTCAATAACACTATTTTTTTGGGATGTATACTTGGATGTCACTTTCATCCTTATCCCTTTTGTCTTGCAAGAGGTCATAAAACTCATGGGATGAGCTTTCTTCCCCTCCATTTGACCTTGGTGTTTTAATGTAGCAATTATATTCCTTTTCAACTTGGGTTTTCAACCTTCTAAACATGTTAAACACATTAGACTCTTGCTTAATACAATTAAATCATGCCTTCTTGATTAATCATTTGTAAAGGTTATAAAATACATCTTAACTTCAAGAAAAGCATCCTTTGTTGGACCCTATACATCTGTGTGTACAAGATCAACTACTCCATGTGATGTATAATTGGTCTTCTTGAATGGCTTCCTAGACTCTTACCCAATTGGAAAGATTCATACATTTCATGTAACATCTATAAAGGTAAATGAGGAAAAACCCCTATCAATTGTCTCCTCTTCATGTTCTTCAATATTTTTTTGTTGATATGGCCACACCTTTTGTGTGATATATCCAAATTCTGAATTTTCTTACCTCCACAATGATGAACATTGCCCTCTTTGTATTTGGTTGACCTATATCAAGAGTAAAAATTCTTCCATATTTCTTACCGTTATCTATTATCTCATAGCCATTCTTGGGATCCTCTATGAAGCATCAATTATGGTTGAATTTAAATTGATATCCTCTCTCAATCATTTGACCAACATAAAACAAATTCTTTGTAACACTAGGAGTATATAATACCTTAGAAAGAGCCCTTTTTGAATCTCATGCTCCATGTTGTCTCCTATCTCCACACACCCTCTTTGCTTGGGTGCTTGAAGCTTTC
>CM035422.1:22130098-22187598 GCA_020310875.1 Ceratopteris richardii
GATGCAAAAAATACTACCGTGTATCTTATGAATAGGGATCCTACCTTTGGGATCCATGGCTTGACACCATATCAAGCCTATTATGGTAAGAAATCTGATCTTTCCCACTTGAAGATATTTTGATGTACTTGTTATGTACATGTGCCAAGCGAATTGAGGGACAAGCTACAACCAAAGGTGGAAAAGTGTGTGTTTCTAGGATATTCAAATTATCATAAAGGTTACAGGTGCTTTAAACCAAACACAAAGGAATTAAGGATATCAAGTGATGTAGCATTTGATGAGCTACTCCCTTGGTATAAGATGTTGGTGCATATCAAGCCTTCACACATTGGCTTGGAACTTTGGAACCTTGGAAGATAAGCTTGGCCAAATGTCATCAAGGCTTCACTTAAAGGATAAGGCATAGGAACCCATACTTATGTGTTATTACCTTTCACTCATTGTAAAAAAGGGTCTATATGACTTGGCATTTATTTGTATCACACCTAATTGAATAGTCGTTGGATTTTTGAGTGGTATGATTGGAGAGAATATCTCCTTAATTCTAGAGTAGAGAATATAGGAGATTTGAATTTGAATTCAAATTCAAATCTCAACTCATACTCTATAAAAGCTACATTGAAAAGTCGCGGGTTGTCCATCATCAATCCCGAGGCTATCTGTACTATCTAGTGAGTGTGTAAGGTCTACTCCATAGCCTACACCTCTGAGTACCATTGTGCTATGTCTATCATGCCAATGGGAATGTACATTCATATGATATAATACAAATAGTTACATTCATCATCTCTGTTTTGTCTGAGTTTCCTACTCCAAGTCTGTCAACTTCCAAGGAGCATTTCTCAGTGCTCACTGAACCAAATCAAGAGATCTATAGCTCATTGGAACCAACTCAAGGTCTTCTACAAGCATACAAAATCTCAGAAGATTTCATTCAGCCATTTGGGAGAAATCCGCTTCGAAGTGCACACTGGTATGTGTCTGCAGAGTTCCTAAAAAGTCGGGGGTAATCAAAATTTTGCTAAACTTATTTCTCAGTGTATGGTTTATCAATTTGAGTGATTCCACTTGTGATTGGTAGCTTGTTAATGTACTTTAATACTCCCAAAAGGAATTGTTTCAATTTCAAGTGTGCTGGGCACACTGAGCATAACACTGAGCAGGTGTTATTACAGAAATAGCAAGTTTTCTAGAATTTGTGAAGTGCAAAGTTGTCTGTTTTGATTTGGTCATTACACAAATCATTTGCAAAGTACATATATGGTTTCTTTGTGTCATTTGGAAGCTAATCAAGTGTACTAAGCATATCTGGAGCCAAAGGAGGGCAGGTGTGAAGCAGGTTTTGCAGCATCAACTCATTTCTTGAGTGCATCCAACCATCACTCCTAACAGTGGTATCAGAGCAAAGAAGGTAAACATGGGTGATGGATTTCCTTCATTCATTGACAAATTGGATAGGAAAAACTATCAAGCTTGGTCATTGAGAATGAAGACCTATCTACAAGGAAGGAGCTTTTTTGGATACATATCAGGAGATGAGGAATTGCCCTCATTCAAGACTAGAGGACTACCCACAAAGGATGAACATGAAAGACTCAACCAATGGTGTGCAAAGGATGCTTTGGCAAGGTCCTACCTTCTAAACTCTATATCTGACTTTCTTTTACCTCATGTAAGGAATTGTAAGACTTCCCAAGAGACTTGGGAAACCTTGTCAAACTACTTTTCTTCCAATACAAGGGCTAGGAAGAATCAATTGTGGATTGAGTTCACAACACTTAGGAAGCAGCCCAAGCAACCAGTCTCAGAGTATGTGACAAAGATTAAAGATGTGGCAGACCAACTAGCAAGCATTGGAGAGGAGATTGAAGAGGAGCAAATAGTCAGGCAAGTAACAAATGGACTCAAGGCAGATGATAAGTGGGAAAGTTTCACCACTGCAATGGACCTCTATATGGACATGCATACCCCAGATCTCACAACACTTATGGGCCAACTATTCACACATGAAGCAAAGTTTACAAAGGCTGGAGATCAATCAAAAGGTAACAACCCCTCTGCTCTCTATACTGATAAGAAAGTTAAAGATAAAGGTAAAGGGAAGAAACAGGATGAAGAAGGCTCTACCTCCCAAGCTAATTATGCAGGGAGAGGTAGGTCATCTAGAGGAAGAGGCAGAGGAGGTAGGTAGGTAGGGGGGGACCCTACAACTCATCACCATGCAACATTTGTGGATTGTCCAATCATACCACAGATGAATGCTACAAGAACTACAAAAATCAGAGAGGAAGAGGCTACTCAAGAGGTGGATACTCTCAAGGGAGAGGCAGATTCAATCAACACCAAAGCTACAATGGATACAACAATTCATACAACAACAACTACAATCACAACCACAATGGTAATTACCAAGGTGGATTCAGAAATAGAAGAGACTACAACAACTACACAGAGGAGCAAGATGACTCCCTATTGATCATGAATATGACCTCCAAGGCAGGTACAAATGATGATCATTTATTTTACATTGACTCAGGATGTTCTAACCATGTAGCTGGCAATGTGGCACTACTTTCTGATTTGGAAGAGCCCAAGGGCAAACATCAGGTACAAACAGGTGATGATACTAAACATTTTGTTGTTAAGATTGGAAATGTGAAGACATGTGATGGTAACCAGAACCTATTGAGCAGGGTACTCTATGTACCAACCATCACTAAGACTCTAATAAGTGTTGGTCAGATTGTGGAGAAAGGTTTGCAGGTCAGATTCACACAACATGGAGCATATGTGGAGGACCTAAGACATGGATTCAGAAGGATAGCCAAAGGGGAGAAATCAGGTAGATTGTTTACATTTGAGCTAGAAGACACCAAGAACATTGCTTTGTATAATTATAAGGATCAGACACTTTCAGAGTTAGAAATATGGCACAAGAGATTAGGGCACATAGGTGAAAGAACCCTAAAGCAAATGTGCAGGGATCAATGTGTGCTTGGGATACCTAATGTGTCCAAGCAACACATGATATACAAGCACAAGTGTGGATCATGTCAATTTGGTAAGTCTCACAGGTTACCCTATTCAAGGAAAGGTTTCATGCATGAAGACTACCTAGACTTGGTACACACAGATGTTTGGGGACCTAGCAAGGACCCTTCCATTTCAGGTTCAAGGTATTATGTGTCCTTCATTGATGATTATAGCAGGTGGACCATTTTATACTTTATGAAGCATAAAGATGAAGTTTTTAATTGTTTCAAGAGGTATCTTGCACTTGTTGAAAATCAAACAGGAAGAAGCTTGAAGAGGCTAAGGTCAGATGGTGGAGGAGAGTACTTCTCCAATGAGTTTGAGGATTTCTTGCAGGAAAGAGGCATCAAAAGGGAGATTACTACAAGGTACTCACTTGAACAAAATGGGGTAGCAGAAAGAAGGAATTATAGTAGAAACAGCTAGGTCTATGCTTAATGAAAAGAAGTTACCAAACTATCTATGGGCAGAGAGTGTATCCACTGCCACTTATCTCATCAATAGGTTGCCATCCAAATCACTTGATGGCATGACACCATATGAAGCTTGGCATGGTAAGAGACCCTCTCTGGATCATTGCAAAATCTTTGGTTGTGTAGCATATGTGCATATTCCCTCACAGGTAAGGGGAAAGCTAGACCCCAAGGCTAAAAAATGTATCTTCATTGGTTATGATTTGAACCAAAAGGGATACAGATTCTACAATCCAACAAACAAAGGGTTTAAGGTAAGCAGAGATGTCATCTTTGATGAGAATGACTCATGGTATGAGAATGAATGCAGGAAAGTGAGTCTACCCTATGATATGGAAGAAGATTTTCCAAAGCTCACCAAGGAGGAACCAATTCAGCAAGAAGATTCAAGCTCAGATGATGATGATACAATAAATCTTGAAGAGTTCAAGGCTTGGAAGTCCAAAGGGAAGATGAAGATGAAGCAACTAGAAGATAAACCAGAATCTTCAACTCAAGCAATGAGGAGATCTCAGAGAGAGAAAAGAAGAAGCCTATCAGATTTGGGTATGACACATCACTTGTAACTAAACATTTTGTATATCTTGCAAAGGACTTGTTGAATGAAGAACCAGGTACCTATGAAGAAGCAATTACCAAACCAGAATGGAAAGAAGCCATGGATGAAGAGATGGAAGCTCTCAAGGAAAGTGATACTTGGGACTTGGTACCCAAGAAAGACTCTATGAAGGTAATAGGATCCAGATGGATCTACAAATTAAAGAAGAATTCAGATGGAACAATAAACAGGTACAAAGCTAGGTTGGTAGCCAAGGGTTTTGCACAAACCCAAGGCATTGATTATGAGGAGACATTTTCTCCTGTGGCTAAGATGCCAACTATCAGAATATTGGTGAGTGTAGCTGCATCCAAGAATTGGAATATGTACCAATTAGATGTCAAGAATTCTTTCTTGAATGGATGGATATCTGAAGAAGTCTACATGTCACAACCACCTGGCTATGAAGATCCAAAAAAGGTACATTATGTTTGTAAATTGACGAAGGCTCTGTATGGTTTAAAGCAGGCACCTAGAGCATGGAATTACAAGTTGACAACCTATCTCCAAGACCAAGGATTTGTGATGAGTAAAGCAGACACTTCTCTATTCATAAAGAGAAGTAGTACAGAGGTAATCTACTTATGTGTTTATGTTGATGACATCATCATTATAGGTAATGATGTCAATGGGATTAGACACATCAAAGGAGAGATGATGAAAGAATTCAAGATTAGTGATCTTGGATTATTGAAGTACTTCTTAGGTCTTGAGTTAGTCTACACCAACTCAGGTATATATATCACTCAAAAGAAGTATGTACAGGATATGGTCAAGAAGTTTGGCTTGCAGGATGCTAAAGTATCTACTACTCCAATGGAGGTCAACCTAAAGCTAAGTGCTCATGAAGGAGAAGAAGTCCAAGACATTACAGGATACCAAAGTATGGTAGGTAGTTTGAACTATGCTACCTTGACAAGAATTGACATAGCATATGGAGTTAGTGTGCTTAGTCAATTCATGCACAAGCCAAGGGTACCTCACCTAGAGGGAGCAAAGAAGATCTTGAAGTATCTGAAGGGAACTCAAAGTCATGGTTTGTATTTTCCTTATACATCAGATATTGACATTAAAGTTTACTCAGATGCAGATTGGGCAGGATGCAAGGATGATAGGAGAAGCACCTCAGGATACATTTGTTTTGCAGGAGATAAGCCTATTTCTTGGTCAGCCAAGAAGCAACCTACAGTGGCATTGTCATCCACTGAAGCAGAGTATAGAGGGCTTGCCAATGCCACTCAAAGCTATCTGGTTGAAGCTTCTATATACAGAGTTATGCCTATATACAAGGCCACCAATCATCTTTGGAGATAACATTAGCTCTCTTCACCTTGCAGCAAATCCAATTTATCATGCCAGAACCAAACACATAGAGGCTCATTACCACTATGTGAGAGAGAAGCTACTTAGCAAAGAGAGTCAATTGACATATGTGTCTACTAATATGCAATGTGAAGACTTACTTACAAAGGCATTGGATGGAAACAAGTTATGCAAATTCAAATCTATGATTGGATTGTAGGAAGTGATTGAAGAATGAAGAAGAAGACTTAAGCCAAAGTGTTTGGCTTGAGGGGGAGTTGTTGGTGCATATCAAGCCTTCACACATTGGCTTGGAACTTTGGAACCTTGGAAGATAAGCTTTGCCAAATGTCATCAAGGCTTCACTTAAAGGATAAGGCATAGGAACCCATACTTATGTGTTATTACCTTTTACTCATTGTAAAAAAGGGTCTATATGACTTGGCATTTATTTGTATCACACCTAATTGATTAGTCATGGATTTTTGAGTGGTATGATTGGAGATAATATCTCCTTAATTCTAGAGTAGAGAATATAGGAGATTTGAATTTGAATTCAAATTCAAATCTCAACTCATACTCTATAAAAGCTACATTGAAAAGTCGCGGGTTGTCCATCATCAATCCCGAGGCTATCTGTACTATCTAGTGAGTGTGTAAGGTCTACTCCATAGCCTACACCTCTGAGTACCATTGTGCTATGTCTATCATGCCAATGGGAATGTACATTCATATGATATAATACAAATAGTTACATTCATCATCTCTGTTTTGTCTGAGTTTCCTACTCCAAGTCTGTCAACTTCCAAGGAGCATTTCTCAGTGCTCACTAAACTAAATCAAGAGATCTATAGCGCATTGGCACCACCTCAAGGTCTTCTACAAGCATACAAAATCTCAGAAGATTTCATTCAGCCATTTGGGAGAAATCCGCTTCGAAGTGCACACTGGTCTGTGTCTGCAGAGTTCCTAAAAAGTCGGGGGTAATCAGAATTTTGCTAAACTTATTTCTCAGTGTATGGTTTATCAATTTGAGTGATTCCACTTGTGATGGGTAGCTTGTTAAGGTACTTTAATACTCCCAAAAGGAATTGTTTCAATTTCAAGTGTGCTGGGCACATTGAGCATAACACTGAGCAGGTGTTATTACAGAAATAACAAGTTTTCTAGAATTTGTGAAGTGCAAAGTTGTCTGTTTTGATTTGGTCATTACACAAATCATTTTCAAAGTACATATATGGTTTCTTTGTGTCATTTGGAAGCTAAGCAAGTGTACTAAGCATATCTGGAGCCAAAGGAGGGCAGGTGTGAAGCAGGTTTTGCAGCATCAACTCATTTCTTGAGTGCATCCAACCATCACTCCTAACAGTGGTATCAGAGCAAAGAAGGTAAACATGGGTGATGGATTTCCTTCATTCATTGACAAATTGGATAGGAACAACTATCAAGCTTGGTCATTGAGAATGAAGACCTATCTACAAGGAAGGAGCTTGTTTGGATACATATCAGGAGATGAGGAAGTGCCCTCATTCAAGACTAGAGGACTACCCACAAAGGATGAACATGAAAGACTCAACCAATGGTGTGCAAAGGATGCTTTGGCAAGGTCCTACCTTCTAAACTCTATATCTGACTTTCTTTTACCTCATGTAAGGAATTGTAAGACTTCCCAAGAGACTTGGGAAACCTTGTCAAACTACTTTTCTTCCAACACAAGGGCTAGGAAGAATCAATTGTGGATTGAGTTCACAACACTTAGGAAGCAGCCCAAGCAACCAGTCTCAGAGTATGTGACAAAGATTAAAGATGTGGCAGACCAACTAGCAAGCATTGGAGAGGAGATTGAAGAGGAGCAAATAGTCAGGCAAGTAACAAATGGACTCAAGGCAGATGATAAGTGGGAAAGTTTCACCACTGCAATGGACCTCTATATGGACATGCATACCCTAGATCTCACAACACTTATGGGCCAACTATTCACACATGAAGCAAAGTTTACAAAGGCTGGAGATCAATCAAAAGGTAACAACCCCTCTGCTCTCTATACTGATAAGAAAGTTAAAGATAAAGGTAAAGGGAAGAAACAGGATGAAGAAGGCTCTACCTCCCAAGCTAATTATGCAGGGAGAGGTAGGTCATCTAGAGGAAGAGGCAGAGGAGGTAGGTCAGGTAGGGGGAGACCCTACAACTCATCACCATGCAACATTTGTGGATTGTCCAATCATACCACAGATGAATGCTACAAGAACTACAAAAATCAGAGAGGAAGAGGCTACTCAAGAGGTGGATACTCTCAAGGGAGAGGCAGATTCAATCAACACCAAAGCTACAATGGATACAACAATTCATACAACAACAACTACAATCACAACCACAATGGTAATTACCAAGGTGGATTCAGAAATAGAAGAGACTACAACAACTACACAGAGGAGCAAGATGACTCCCTATTGATCATGAATATGACCTCCAAGGCAGGTACAAATGATGATCATTTATTTTACATTGACTCAGGATGTTCTAACCATGTAGCTGGCAATGTGGCACTACTTTCTGATTTGGAAGAGCCCAAGGGCAAACATCAGGTACAAACAGGTGATGATACTAAACATTTTGTTGTTAAGATTGGAAATGTGAAGACATGTGATGGTAACCAGAACCTATTGAGCAGGGTACTCTATGTACCAACCATCACTAAGAATCTAATAAGTGTTGGTCAGATTGTGGAGAAAGGTTTGCAGGTCAGATTCACACAACATGGAGCATATGTGGAGGACCCAAGACATGGATTCAGAAGAGGTATACATGGAGAAACCACTAGGTTTTGTTCAGAAAACATTTTCACATCATGTTTCTAGGTTGAAGAAGGCACTTTATGGCCTAAAGAAAGCTCCAAGTGCTTGGAACCAAAGATTGGTGGATTATTTGATCAATTGTGGTTAAAATCAATGCAAGGTGGATCCATCTTTCATCAAACAAAGAGGAGAACTTGTAGTCTACATGTTTGTGTATGTAGATGATCTTATCATTATAGGTAATGATACAAAGGGCATTGAGGAGATAAAGGAAAAGGTTGGAAAGGAGTTTAAGATCTCTGATTTTGGAGATCTTTGGTATTTTCTTGGCATTGAAGTTGTATACAAAGAAGAAGGTATTATGCTTATTGAAAGGAAGTATATTCTAGACCTACTTGAGAGGTTTGGGATGCTACATTGCAAGCCTAATTCAAATCCTATGGAAGTTAATGTAAAGCTAAGCTCCATTAATGGAGAACCATTAGAGGATGTAACTTTGTATTGATCTATTGTATGCTCTTTCAAACATGTTGGTGTGTGAAACACCACAAGAACTAAACTAATGTGGTATTAGAAGACCTCCATAACCATCATTAGCTTAGCAAAACTCTAAATGTGAGTCTTCATCTCTGAACTTAGTGAAAATCAAAATTTCACTTCACAGAAATCTGCGCCTTTTCTTCAAACCTTCAATCTGACCTGTATTAACTTGATCTTTGCAAATTCCTCTGATCATTTGCTAAGAGAAGTTCTTGCTAATGTTAAGCAACACATATCAAACAAAACTTTCAAGTAATAACTTCAAAATCTTCTGATTTTGCTTCACACTTTCCACTATGTCTGAAAACTGGAAATTGATTTCATCGATTTGACATACCTTCACTGTTAAGCTGATTTCTCTGAGTATGCGTCCCGTTTCTTAAAGATCTTTTGACCAAATGTAGTTGAGGATAGTAGCTTTAAAATGAGCTATCACTTACTGAAAACTTTACAGTATACTTCGAGATCTGACCTTAAGAAGTTCAGACAAATGTGCACCAGAAAAGTCGTAACTGTCAACTACCTTACACAGTCATATGAAATGACTTAAAACTCAATGTACAAAAGGAGTTAGACTCAATACTTCTACACAAACATATGTTGTATATCAGAGAAGATGTATACAAAATGGCTTGGCCTAATTTTTCTCATAGCCATGGAAAACTCTCTCAGACTCAGAAGTTTTTCCTCAACATCTCTCTCAGAAAAGACACGACTTTTCTCTACTCACTCAGATTACAAAATTGAGTTCTCTCATACATGTTTTTGTCTCAAATTAACTTATATACCTATGGTTTGCATTCTCCTAGACTTGAACTCGTAAGTTCTGAAGATCAAATGAAAAACTAGACTCTAATTTTGCACTAATTTACAATAGTGAAATTGTCCCTTCACTTAGGCTTAATTTTCTGTAGGTCTTTTTCTTCACTTCTTCTTTCCTTCTTCTTTTCCTTCATATGTCTTCATATATCCATGCCTAATTAGTGAGTGAAGCCCTAACAAAATATGCCACAATAACTAGGCCCAACATAGCATATGGAGTTGAAGTGTTATCATAGTTTATGTATAGTCCAAGGACTACACACTTGAAAGCAACAAGAAGAATGTTAAGATATCTCAAGGATACTATAAATGAAGGATTGTTCTACTCATTTGATGATGATATGCAGGTCAAAGCTTAGTCCAATTTAGATTGGGCTGGCTCAAAGGAAGATAGAAGGAGTACAAGTGGTTACCTCGTCATGCTAAGTAGCAAGATCATCTCATGGATTTCAAAGAAGTAACCCACAATGGCACTATCTTCCACCGAGGCTAAGTATAGAGATTTGGCTCAAGTCACATGTGAGATAATGTGGATTAAAATGTTATTTATGGAGCTTAATTTACAAGTTGACCATATCCAATCTTCTGTGATAATATGAGTAGCATTCATCTGGCATCAAATCCTGTCTATCATGCTAGAACCAAGCATATTGAAGTGCACTATCACTTCATAAGGGAAAATATGATATCCAAAGAAGTTTTAGTACATCATCCTAGTACCAAGGACCAAGTTTTCAAAATTTTTACAAAGCCTTTGGATGAAATAAAGATTTCAAAGTTCAAGCAATGCATCAACATGAAGGAGCTTGGATGAAGACAAAGAATTGAAGCTTGAGGGGGAGTGTTATAAGTCAAGCTTCAAGCTAAAAATTCATGGGAAATCAATCATGGACATGTGGAGCAATCAAAGCAAGCCAAAAGCCACAAGATTCCATCAAGAAAAGTCACTCAACCACTCCCCAAGTCATCTCAACTAAGTCCTTCAAGTTAGGAGGCTGATTTGGAAAGGTAGTTCCTAGATTTTAGGGATGCACTTCACACTATAAAAGGAGCATGTATCCCGACTTCTTTTGGGCCATGTTCTTGGATTTCTAGCTCATGTAAAGTGAAAACTAAGTGATGGAGTTGTAATAAGCAAGCCCCTTGCTTGCTTGTTTGTTTTCTTTAAGTAGACATATCTATGTGTGTGCACAGGCAATGTTGCAACTCTCTACCCTTGAGTTTTTAGCATTGATTCTCCCTCCTTATGTATCCATTTGATGTAATTCCTTTCTCATCAGATAGCTATTAAAGTCTAGTTTATGCTCACCAATTCTCTGGAGCATTCTTTGAGTAGTCTAGGAGAAAAAAACAGTTTAATGAAGTTGGGTGATTGATATCTCTCTCTCTCTCTCTCTCTGTGTAAGATCTATTGGAGCTATTTTGCTCTATGTTGTAAGGGCTGGTTCTCCTTCTCCATTTATCCGTTTGCTATGATTTTGGTGTCATTGTGTAGCTATTAAAATGCTCTAAAGTTCACCCAATTTTGTGATCCATTATCTGTATACTCTCTGAGAGAAGCTTGTTGGAGTGAAGTGAGGTCCTTTTTTTTATATATAAAGGAAGTTTGGTGTTAGCCTACTCTCTTGGGCTTGAATTTATTAAAGAAAAGTACAAGAGAAGGGGACTAGTGCCCATGGGACCCCCCAAATCCCACAAAGCAGGGGAAGCTTTTACAGAGTTTAGATGGCATTACAAAGAAGGTTAATCACTCCTTCATCACCCTCATGTGGGGCCCACTTGGGTTTAAGCTTGTTATTGATCAAAAGGAGCACTTGATGATGCTTGAAGGGGGGGGGGGGGGATTTCTTACAGTTAACGATCATTTTTCCAAGGAGGAATAACAATTTCTCAATTGACCACTCTTTGGGGGAGTCGCAAAAGTTAAATGCACATATTTCCCACCAGATTTTCCATAGGACCTCCCCTCTAATGGCATTCCAAAGAGTCGCGGAGCAGCCGATCACTTCTCCTAGCAGGACTTGCTTCCAACTGAGATGTTTCTGAAGACTAATTTTCTTTCCAACCGTTTGCCAGAGTCTGTTGGAATTGGTACAGGTAAAGAAGATGTGTGAAACATCTTCGATAGACCGGTAGCAGCATTTGCACCAGGGAGGTATCCCACAAAATTTTCTAGCCTTAAGGTTGGTCCAGATTCCACGATGAAGAATTTGCCATAAGAGAACAGACTTTTTGATTTCTATGAGGGGGTTCCAGATAGCCATGAACTTCATGTCCCACCGAAGCCGCATCCATGACAAGCACCACTTCTTGTTCAGGTTAACCTGATAATCGATCGTTTCTTTGATGTTCAGGATTTTTGATAGGCTATTCCCATTGTGCCATTTGAGACCAAGCGAGCTCAACGTGTCGTGCCCCGTGAGAAGGTGTACTTTATAGCGGTCCCAGGCAAGAAATCTGCTTTGCAAAGTGTTCCATTCTCCATACGAAATGTTGACGTTAGGGTCAATATCCTCAAAGTTGATCCACCGGTTGGTGTCTTGTTTCTAGAGATGTTTCCATTTTTAGAAGCCTTTGTTCCATAGCTTCTTGGCGTTTTGAATGTTCCAAGATTCCACGCTCCGGATGCCATGGATCGGAAACCAGAAAGAGTTGTTTTGTCTGATATTGACTGCCCACTTCCAGTCTTCACTTATTCTTGTGTAGCTTTTGACTTTATTCCAACTCTTCCATAGGGAGCACACAAGATTCCAGCCTTTCGAGAAGACGGGGATCGAGGAAAATAGCAAGGTCAAGATTCTTCCAATTTGGGAAACCCATGAGAGCCAACTCATTCTTGTTTCTCAAGATCAACTTGGCCCACGAGGCCTCCCATTGCACCAAGCCTTAATCATCCATTTTGCCGCAAGTTTGTTAGCCATGCACCCAATGTCCAGAATTCCAAGGCCCCCACTATCCCTTTGGCTGGTGCAGATGGACCATTTGATTTTAGGCACCCCCTCCTAGTGTGGTCGCTCGTCCAAAGGAAGTTTCTACATACATTATCCAGTTTGGATAGGTCTTGCTCTTTCGGTCTCCAACAAGAAAGGAAGTAAATGGTCGATGATAAGAGGAACGTGTTGATAACCATAGCACGACCAGCGTGATTGATTTGCATACCTGTCCAATAGTTGAGCTTGTTTTCGAGTCTGGCCAGCATGCAGATCCACCGCTGCACCATAGGGAATCCCAAGAAGCCGAAAAATTTGGCCCTGTGGAATGATTTGACAGCCATGATCAATGAGAATGTCAGGTTGTGACCCAACAATAGCTCTGAAGGTGGTCTTTGAGTGGTTGATTATGGATCTAAAGGCTTCACAAAAGTATCCAGACACCTCCAAAACGTTTCCAAGTTGGTACTATCATTGTGGACAAACGCATTCATATCATCCGAAAAAAGTCTCATGGTGATTTGGCCGTGGTCATGAGGAAAACGGAGGACTTTGATATTACTAGCTTCCACCTTATGCTCCACCAGCCTGCTAAGACCTTCCGTGGCAATGGCAAAGAGAAGGGGAGCCAATGGGCACCCTTGTTTGATAGATCTTCTAAGTTTGATCACCTTCGAAAGTTTGCCATTAACATTCATTTGGGTTGATGCGTCTCCTAGAAGGGTCGCGATCATGTTGGTGAATTTAGACTACATCCTAGATCTTTAAGTGACTCCAGAATATAGTCCCATTCCAACCTATCATAGGCTTTATCAAAGTCGATCTTGAGGAAGACCACATCTTGTTTTGACTCATTTGCAAATTCAATACCTTCCCAGATATCTATAATGGTTTCCAAAATTGACCTGCCTTTGATGAAACCTTTTTGGTCCTCACTTAACCACGCTCTCAAATGGCTAGAGATTCTGTTGGAATTGACTTTGGCAATGATCTTATATCCCGTTTGGAGCATCGTAATAGGATGCCAGTTCTCTATTTTGTTCTTTTCCCCTTTTTTGTGTATTAACTTGATAATGCCATTATTGAGACAAGTCGAAAGCGCGCCAAACTTGAGCGTCTCTTGCCAAACCAGACGAAGAGGGGTGGCGACCACCAACTTGAAGGATTTAAAGAACTCATTAGTGAGCCCGTCAGGGCCTAGGCTTTTACCACACGGGAGGGCATCAATGAATTCAATGATTTCTACTTCTGAGAATAGGGCATCAAGCAGGGAACGAAGGTTGAGAGGTATCCTGTGGGGGAACCCCTAGATATGTTGCCATGCAGTCCCTTCTATGGTGGGAGATGGGGTTCGAGGTCCGCAGGAGTCTCATGAAGTGCCCTTCAATGATCCCAAAATTATCTTCTTTCGTATTGCAAACATTGCCATTTGAGTCTAGCAATAGGGGGATCAATTCTCTGTTATGCTTCCTTTTAAGGATGTGACACATCTCTTTGGTGGGCTTGTCGGCTTTGCCAGCCCACCACTCCTTGAAGAAAATTTGCAAATTTTTCCTTTGTATTTCTTCCTCGTATCTCAGCAGTGCTTTGATTTTTCATAGACCTTTTTGGGATTGGGATTTTCCTTTGTTCACTTCCTCCTCGAGCCTCCAGAGTCTATGATATAGAGCTTCTCTAAGAGCCCGCCGCACAGTCTCGAGCATCTCCTTGGATCTAATCATGATCTATAGCTTTTCAGAGGGCCGAGTGTCCCACCACACCTTTTTGAATTTTGAACGAAGGAGACTATTTGTTTATGGATATTTCTTGTGTTTTTGGGACCTAAACTCAAAATTATCATGAACCAAAGTCAAAATTCATTGGAGAGGATCCATTGCACGCATTTTGAGGAGAAAATATAATACTTTTGTAATAAAGCGCCAAAATATAAGAAATGTATAAAAACATGCCAAATATCATATGCTCCTAAGTCCAGAAACTTCTGGATCTTTGCAAACAGATCCTATCTCATCACAAATGTAAAATATCTAGAAGATTCATCTCAAAGTACCATCTCCAAATATCTCTCCAAAAAGGACTATAAAAGGACCCCTTGGGTGCCCTCTAAAAGCAAGAAGAGTTGTATGCAGGTACACACTATGAGTGTAGTGGGCACTCCAAAGCTTAGAGAAGGAGTCTACCATATGTTAGTATATTGAGAGAGCTATGCAAGCTCCTAATTTGTAAGTCCCCATGCCTTTGTAAATTTTTTATTTCAATCAAGTTCATTTCTCCAATTCCTCCTATTTCCATTACCCTTAACCTTTGCTTATTCTATCCACTACAATCTCTCTTCTTCTTCTTTCAATTCCTACTCCTTCCATCTTCCTTCCATCTTTTCCATCATTCCCAAAAACCTTCGGAGATTATGGTACTACCTGGCTCCTCTTATCATTGAAAATCGCTTTCTTGTGAGTGTTTATTGTTTTTATGTGTTGGTACTAAGAGGGCGGCATGGTCAACCCTTGCCTTAAGAGTACTCGTGTAGTGTTTATATGTTGGTATTAAGAAGGTGGCACGGATCACCCCTACCTTAAGAGTACCTTTTTGTTGATTGTGTTTAAGTGTACTAAGAGGGCGACATGCATCACCCCTACCCTAAGAGTGCCATTGTATTTGTGTGACAAGGCAACACATACCACCCCTGCCTTGGCAGTGTCGTTTACATTTTTTATATGAAATAATTTTGTAGGAGCTTGGTGTCCCTCATCTTTAATTCCATTCTCTGTTTATGAGTTCAGCATTGAGGAAGTTTTAGAGGCCTTTTCCTAAATGCTCCTCTCATAACTTGGTGCCCATGAAGAAACTCCCTATGAATGATCAAAACAATAACCATATTCAACCAAATCTTCCAATATGCCCCAACCAACCATATCAAACAAGCCCTCTCATCTGCATCAATATCTCGTATAGCCAAAAGATCCACTTTCAACAACAAATTGCTCGATACTTTGGAGGAGAGTTATTAGCAAAATTCCTTGCTTCAGAGGAGCCATTTATTCTTCCACTCTTGGATTACACAATCAGCTTTGACGTTTGGATCTTAATCTTATTTTGAGGAAGCTATCACTTGAAAGGAAGCATGGTTGCAATTTTCCCTCAATTCCATGGGAAGCCAAAGGAGGATGCAATGGAGTTCTTAGAAAACCTGGAGGTGGTATATCTCATATCAGGAAGAGACCAAGAGGATGTAAAGTTGAGAGCGTTTCCATTTCAACTTTATTGACCTAGCATTTAGTGCACTTACGCACATACTCTAGGACGTCCTTATAAAGTCCAAGCCAATACAACTACCTCTTAACAAGATCATAAGTCTTGTTAACTCTTGGGCGTCCTACATTAAGTGTGTCATGACACTCATAAAGAATGTGCCATCTCATCTTAGGCTCTCGGAGTCTAGGGACACACACCTTACCTTTATATAATAGATATCCATCATGGATATTGTAATTCTTCCATTTGAATCCTTCTTGAGTACCCATCGATACTCCATCCTCATTGAAAACCCATGTATCACGATCCCCTTTCTCTATAGCTTTCCAAATCTTGGAATATGCAGGATCAAGCCTAATTTTCCCTTTGATGGACTCAATTATCTCACTAGTGATTCGAGTAAAACTTAGTCCCTTGAGCATAGGCATGCAGTTAAATGAGTGAGCCACTACATTAAAATTTACCTTCCTATACTTAAGCTCATAATCAAACTCTTGAAGAGTCTCTTCCCATTGGGCCTTCTAAACTTTAAGGTTTATTTGACTAGAGAGCCACTTAATGCTCTCTTGATTAAAGATTATCGTGTCCTGGGTACCATATAGGTAATGAAGCCACTTCTTCAAAGCATGGACAATTGCATACAACTCCTTCTCATAGACAGAGTAATTCTTTTGAGAAGATTCTAGTTTCTTGCTCTCAAAAGCCACTAGTTGATCATCTTGAACTAAAACTGCTCCTATAGCAAAATCACTCATGCCAGTCTCAACCACAAAGGGTCTATTGGGATCTGCTATGTGCAAAAGTGGATTTGTAGCAATTGTTACCTTCAATTTCTCTATACTTTGATTCTGTTAGTCTCCCCAATGAAAGGCTTCTCCCTTTAAGCTCTTCTATCATTAGGATAATAATTTTGGCATAATTCTTAATGAATCTTCTATAGAATCATGATAAACCTAGGAAGATCTATAGCTCTTCTAGGCTCTTGGGATGTGGCCATTCCATAATAGCTCGTACTTTTTCAAGATCCATTTGGATTCTATTTTGGAAGACTATATGCCCAAGATTCTATGAGCTTCATGAAAGTGGCAGGAGCATTCATGAGACCAAAAGGCATCACCAAAAACTCCTAATGCCCATATCTAGTTCTGAAGGGAGTTTTAGGGACATCCTCTGCCCTAATCCTAATCTGATGATATCTTGATCTAATGTCAAGATTGGTGAAATACTAAGCTTGATGTCACTGATTAAATAGGTCTTCCAACCTAGGCATTTATAGCTCAGTGATGAGTAGCACCTCCTTTAATGTCAATCCGGGAAGATGTGAGGATGGTATGAAGACCTCGAACAAGTGATGGCACAAGTGTGTGAGTGAGAAGCACACTAACATGCACACACATACACATGCGCACACACGGCAAGAACAAAGAGATAGACAATGGAATTCTTTTAGATTTTTCAAAAGTGCTCTTACAAGTTCAATTCCACAACAAGCTAACCTCAAAAATGAGCTCTCTAGCTCTATTTATAGTTTTTGGCCCTGTCCAGACCTAGTGTCCGGCCTAGTTAAAAATTAGGTTCTAGGGCCTATTTGAGGGCTCGAACGGAGTCTAAAAATTATGAAAATTGATAGGTAGGTACTTCTAATGATCCTCAAGCTCAAGGACTCCTTGGCTTGCACAAAATGGAGCTACAAAAAGGTGGAATGGTATTTACAATGATGGTTAGTGATGAGAATCATTGTTTTAAAGATGTTGATTTGGAAAAAATTGAAGGGCCTATCTGCCAAATCTACGTTGACTACTCTATATAATTAATCCTTCTCTTTTCTTGGACTCTCTCCATTGGCTTTCTTGTCTCGTTAGTCCTTGGGTGCCCTGATTGCTATCAACACCCCCCCTCTCTCGCGTCTGTCGTCCCTGACAGACCCTTGTTGCTGGGAGTGCTGGATGTAATATTCCACAACATGAGTGGCAAGCTGATGTCCGGATGTGGCAGACGTAACTGATCTGCATGGATGGCTTGTTCGACTGCAAATAGATGTAGCAAATGTGTTGGTCTGGGAATGAAAATTTTCGAGTGATATTCCCAGAACCCTGTAGAGAACATTTCTTCAAAGGTCTGCTTGAAGCATGCGGGTAAATACTTTATTCATGCATGCCAGACAAAGATTATGTTGACCGAGGGAGTCTGGCTCATGTCGTAGACTAAATCCTTGTTACCTTGAGAGAATCCAGGGGCCGAAATGTATGGAGCCTATACCTTCTGAAAGGTTTTGAAGACAATTGTCATGAGCTCGAATATTTTCATACATAGTTTTGCTGCTATGTTGGGTACATTCTTTAGACGCATAGACCAGTGTCGAATTATTGATATCATGTATGCTACGGTCGGGGTCCCTCGAGGTGGGGCAAAATATGGATAGTTGACCCATGCCGAGCATTCTTTATTGTTGCGGACCTTGATGGAAAATGCTTGCCATGATCTACAACGGACCATTGGGCAATAGCATGGATTATACTTGATATACAGTGGCATGGTTGCCCAGGTGCTCATCATCTCAGGGTAATCAGTTAGTAACCGTGCATGCCAATTAGATTGGAAGATTGAGCTAGCGCATGCGTCTTCCGGTAAGTCCTCCGGCTCAAATTGAGTGGCAAATGTGGGCTCCTTCCCTGTATGCTTTTTAATTTCTGCATTATAATCGTGTAGCAAGACATAGTAAGGCATGTATTGTGGCTCGAAAGTTGTGATTAACTGTTGGTGGGATAGATGCTAAAAGTAAGAAGATCGAAGCACAGTTTCTTCCAAGTTTGTGAGGGATTGAATTTGCACGCTGACACCATCATCATGTGTTTGTCCCACTTTCTCAATACTTTTGACCCAATATGGGACTCCAATTTCTAAAGTGTCCTGCCTTCCTCTGTAACCCGACCGTTGGGTGTTGGCATCGACTCGTAGGGTTCTTCATAGCTATCATTGACGGTGATTTCCACTACTATATCAGGTTCTGGTTCTTCAACGGGGGAGGGTGGCCTTTCATATGGTAAGAGACGTGCTTGGAGTTCTACCAACTACTTCCGGAGGGTCTCTAATTCTTCTGTGGAGTGTTGCAAGATTACCGGCTCCTGTTGAGCTATGGGGGCACTGGCTATCTGCTTCTTTAAGTCAGCACATTCAGCCTCTAACTTTTCGTATGACTCCAAAAAATTTGCATGCTCCTCAAGTGAGATGCGGATGTCTTCTGATGGGACTGCTCTATACTTGGTAGGGCTAATGGTTGCTCATGCGGTACCTTCCATAGCTGCTTCAAAATTGTCTTGGTTTTGTTGTTGAAGCCGCTTGTTCTCTTCTAATGCTACTGCCATATGCTTCCTTAATAGCCCAAGATTGCGTCTAAGTGTAGCATTGGATATCATTTGCGCCTGGAGCACACTTTCCAGTTCCTTGACTGCTTTATCATCCACCGTTGATATCTTTGATTCCAATTCTGTGTGAGCCTGCTGTAAAGTGGTATGTTCTGCTAGGAGCGTTTGATAATCAACTTCTAGAGTGTGGACTCTAGCCTGTAGGCACTGAGATTTTATCTGTAGGGCAGTGGTACGTTCGTCCGATTGATGATATTCTTGTTGCAGTTGATGTGTGTTGAGAAAAGGGGAACAACAAACCCTAACCGCCTCACATGGAAGTGAGAGGTTTCTCCAAGTTGGGGCAAAGAATGAGAGGAGAGGTTCACCCACGCTCATGAATCAATGGCAACAATGGCCAACGTCACAAGGAGCAAAGGGAAACATCCTCCCAACCATGCACACACACATGCAAATCCATACACCAAGACCAACGCCATTGCACACGAGGAGGCAAGAGAGTAACAAATGACACCTTCTTCCATTAACAAAATGGAGGCCAAGGCCATGGCCAAGGGACCTCCCTTTACAAAATGAGCTTCTCCTTATATAAGAGAGGAGAGTGATCCGTTGAATACAAGTGGCCAAAGGCTTCATTAACTAAACATGTTCTAAAAAAAGGTAGGTAGTTGGGAAAATCAAAAAGAGAATCTTCCTAGAGAGAGAGAGCATTTGCACGTATCAAAAAGTGGGCTCCCTTTTTGAAACTAAGGCAAGAATTCAAAAAGGATTCTTTTACAAAAGGAAGGGCAAGGTTGAGTTTTTATGGATTTTCTCAAAAAAGGAAACAAAGGAGAGTTCCTATGAAGAACTTGTATACAAAAGTAAAAAGTGAGAAATTTGAGAGACTTCCACACAAGGCTTTGAGCCTCCAAGTATCCTTAGCTTCAAGGGAGGCCTCCAAGTACTCCATAGCCTTCATAGCTTCACGGGTCCTTCATACTTCACAGTTCCAACAATGTGCACACTGAAGTAATGTATTAAATGTGCTATTTACATTATGAGATGCAAGGGGGAAAGTTTGGAATGCAGGGGGAGTGGGAATGGGAAGGGAGGTAGTGAATGATGTGCCTATGAATGATGTGGTGAGTGGTGAGGTGGGGGGCAGGGGAGGGGGAGATGGTGGAATTATGGGGAGAGGTGCTCTGGTTGGAGAAATGTCCATTGGGTCGGACAAAGTGGTGTGTGCAGGGGCTACCATGTAAGTTGGTATGGTAGGTGAAGTGAGTGTGGTATTTGTGTAGATTGATGTTGTTGCGAACATGTGGGGACTGTGCCTCTGAGACACTGGAGTGCGAATGGACTGCTCTATGAAAGATGGGTATGGAGGAGGTGCGATTGGGTTGCGTGATGTGTAGGGAGCAGATGGAAAGTATGGGTCATGGGATGGGGGCACCCGTAATGGGGGATACGGCGAGAAACAAAGGATGCCTTCCGTGGGTGCGGGGGTTCCAACCACACTCAAAATTATGGGGTGGCCAATTATGGGCTCGGAGGACCAAAAGGGTGAAGTGTACAAGGGATTGGTGATGGAAGAGAAGAGGGTGTCTTGTGAGGTTGGCTCTCGAAATGAGAAGGATGTGGATTAGGTGGGGTTGTAAGTGAAGGTAGATGTGATTACTGCAGTTTCTTCCATGGTGGGAGGTGGTGGTGGGGGTGGAGAAGGTGGGGATGGGGGGTGTGAAGGTGAGATGGGTGATGTCTGAACAAAATTTTCAGCAGAGAGATCAATGGTGGTGGTGGGGGTAGTTGTGGTTTGGTTACGTTTGGTTTTGTGATGGGTATTCTCATAGTCTTATCTGCTCGTGGTAATGTGTCGACTCTACGTTTGTCATACCTCACGGACTGGCGGACTGCTGTGTGGACAGTCTCCAAAACTCCTAACGATTCTGACACTAATTTGAGGGTGTTAATAAAATGTTGATCCACTCCATCGTTTGCTAGCATTTCTTGCATCAAGGCTTGGCCTGATGCAAGGGAGAGTTGATGCCTTTCTTGCACTGCTTTGATCGTATCGTATAACCTTTGTAGTTGAGTTGTGTATGCAGGTGCACCTACAAGTTCTGGCACTTCTTGTTGCTCATCTTGATGCCCGTGGTCATATTCTTCCTCATCTTCCTCGTATTCTTCATCTTTGTCGTCCTCTTCATCCATTTCAACGGTGGTAACAGGTACTTGGGAGGTTGTTGCCTACGGTTGAACATTCTCCACTTGTCGTTCCTCTTCTGCCTCAAGATCCACGTCTCTTAACAATTGTTCAAAGTCTTCATTCGTGAGTTCTTCCAAGGGTGCACCTCCGGGAAATTCAAGATCAATTGGGACGGGAGGAAATATCAAATTAGCGCCATCAATGCTGCATCTTGGAAGTCGTAGTGTGAATGGCTGAACCCTTTGGGGTGGTGGGGTAACGTCCGGTGTTAGGGTGACTCCACGTGGTTGAGCACAAGGTACTTGGACAATTCCTCTCATCTTCTTGGAAGGGGGCCCAGTGGATGGTCAGCCTCTAAACTGCTGTACTTGATTCCACATGAGTGCCCGTTGAATAGGGATGTCATAAGCCAAACACCTATAAATTATTCTAGTTAGAGCACAACATCCATATAAAACATGCTTCCGTGGCCATCGTTTGTGGGCTAGGTGTATCTGATCAATTATCCAATGGGGTAAGTTGATGGTGAGGTTCTGTGTCTCTGCCAGATACAAACTAAACCATATCTTCTTGGGCGGCATGGTGAATCTATCTTGGGCAGGAAAAGCAAAGTGTTGCATGCACATTCGCAGATGTATTGCAATATTAGGCGTCATGGCCACCATGTCCTTGAGATTGGTGAGGCTTCGATTCTTCATGTAATCAGGCACTAGGGTCTCCTTCTCTGTTGGAATATGCATTCTGCGCATATCTAGGGCCTCTCTCACTAAGTTGTTTGAGAGCCTAAACCTTTTGAGCTCATTTCCTTTTGTCAGAGATGGGAGCACAAATGAGCTTGCACCTTATGGGTTCTTGCTTGGAGTCAAGGTATTGATGAGGCAGTAGCATCACATGAAGTCAGGCTTTGGGAGCCGGGCACTGAAGTATGCATCCAATCCTGCCTTCTCCTATACCGGACGTAGACCTTCTGCATTTTGTAACTTTTCGAATTCCCTTGTAAAGAAATGGTATTTACCCTGCTTCCCATTGAAGTCCAACTCTAACTTCCATAGGTATGATCCCTCTCCCAAGGGTCTTGCGACTTCACTAAACCAGTGGGAAGCCTTTCCTATGGGCATGGTATGGCCACTGGGGGGGGGTCCGCTACTGGTATGATTTGGATGGCCTGCAACTCTTCTCGTCTTTCATTTGTCTCCAACATAATGGGTAAACTTTCTAAATCCACCACTTGCTGGCTCGTTCCTGCTTGAGAGCTTGTTCCTACAACCTCAACCATGTTGAAGAATTCGCTGCCGGTTCTGTGAGAATATATGAATAAATGTTAACATTGCAATGGACACAAAATGACATTGTGTCCCGGTTACAACATTAACTTGATGAATTGTGATGTAGTTATTCGGTTAGTTAGTGCTCGCGTGGATGTGAGTGTGAAGTGTGGTTAGCTGATGTTGAATACCTATGAGCTAATTGGGGGGTCAGGTGCAGTGTGGATGCACTTAGTAAGTGGAAGTGGCTTTACAAATGGGTCAGGTGGTTTATTACAAGTTTTGGGTTGCCAACATAGTGGATGGCACTCTGTTTTGAATTTTTTGGAGACTCTAAAGGGCTTGATCAGAATGTCAACTTGGAAATGAGGCTTTTTCGAGACCCATTTACCAGTGATTCTACTCGTGCTCATGGGTGAATATGTGTTCGTGCGTGATGTATAAGAGTGGGTATCAGCTGTTTGAGTGAGTGAACCATGTTGCACAGGGTGTAGTCTCTGTGTATCTATTTGAGCCTGCAAGCAAGCCTTAGGCACCCAAATTTGTCTTGATTGTGGGCTATCCTTCATTGACTTCTTCGGTACCCAGATAGACTTCACTTTCACAGAAGAATTTTTGGAAGACTTCTTATTAGTGTCGTTTCGTTGATCACTAATAGGAAGTTGAGCCAGTTGTTGTGGCTTGACTGCAATAGGATGCTCGCCTTTCCGCACCCACAATTGTTTTGGTGGCTGGGACACCTTGCTTCATACTTTCTTTTGACTTCGAGCATAAGTTGTCTGCTTCTTCTGCATTTGATCCGCCTTTGGTTGCTGCATCCTTGTGGCTTTTGGAAAAAAAAAGGGTTCCGTCGTATCCTTGACTTCTTTGTTGAGATACTCATCCCTCTGCATCACATAGTTTTGGACAAGAATAACATGGTCATCTTCATGTGTGCTCTTGGAAGGACCAGGAGTTTGTGACTTTCCTAGTTCCTTGAGTGTTTTATTCTCTAATTCAAGTGTAATGCGGTTCTGATTCACCCAGACCTAAAGAAGTCCACTTCTTAGGTTTAGGTTGACTGCGTGATCATAAATCCAGTCTTGACCCAAGACAAGAGGCTCAGTGAGGTCCTCGTCTTGACACACTAGCACTTTAACTGTCGTTAGCACATCTTGAAAGTAGAGGGGAAGTTCCACCTCGCCCATGCAAGGGGTTTCCACACCTCCCAATCCTATGAGATAGGCTTCTATAGAATTGACACTCAAGTTCAACTCTTGACAGTAAGAAAGTTTAACAGCGCTAGTGGCTGCACCTGAGTCAATCAAGGCCCTTATAGTCCTTGCACTCGTTCCTTGTCCTATCTCTAAAGTCACAAAAGGACGTCGATCAATTATTCTACGAGAGCTAATACCTGAAACTTCACACATAGCCATGTGATATCCCTGAGTTGCATAGGCATCTATCATGGGCTGATCTCTACACTGCCTTCTCAACTTCATCCTTCGGATGCGTTCCAATGCTTCTGCTTGTGCCTCTTCTTGAATTTGTTTTTCTTCTTCCTTGTGTTTCTTTGCAGTATTGAGTCGATTTAACATCTCCTTCGTGAGGGGTTCCTGATATAACTTGACTCTGCATCCGCTAATGTAACTGGGGAGAACATCACCTTCTAGTGTGGCTAATTGAACTGCTCTGCTAGTTGAGATCCTATTTATGATCATAGGTCCATAGCCTCTCTTCTCTAATTTTCGTGCATGTTGCTTCAGAGTGTAGACCAGTACTAGGTCTCCTGCCTTGAAGCCCTTATCTTTTACGTGCGCATCAAAGTATGCCTTCTGTCTTTTGTTAGCTGCATATATTCCTGCTGTCGCTCTTAATCTTGTTTCACCTAGTTGCTCAAGGTCAAAGATTCTCGAAGAGAGTTCATGACCCGTCCACTCATGCTCTTGTGCTACTCTCAATGTGGGTATCAAGAAGTCCGAAGGTAGCACTGCATTTTGGCCGAATACCATTTGAAAGGGAGTGGCTTGGAGTACCGTTTTATAGGCAACTCGGTATGCCCAAACAGCATGGTGTAGTTGTTTATCCCAATCAGAGCGTTTATTATTCACTAATTTCGTTAGTACATTGCATAGAATCTTATTTGTGCTCTCGGCTTGGCCATTAGCTTGGGGGTGATAGGGGGCAGACTTCTTGTGTACTACCAAGAATTCTTGGAGAAGGTTTTCTATGAGTTCATTCAAGAAGTGTGTGCCTCTATCACTGACTAGCTCTATAGGTAGCCCGTATCTGGTTAACACATTCTCAAATAGGAACTTAGCAGTGGTTTGTGCGTCGTTCTTCATTGTAGCTTTCACTTCTACCCACTTGGTTAGATGGTCTGTGGCCACAATGATGTATTCAGCATGTGAACCCTTAGCTGGGGGATTAATAGGACCTAGGACGTCTATTCCCCACTTAGAGAATGCTCGTCCACCCATCATAGGTTTCAGTGGCATCTCATCTTTACGTATAGGATACTGAGTTCGCTTACACACATTACACCTCTTCACATAGGTATGTGCATCCATGTGAAGGGTTGGCCACCACAAGCCTGCAAATAGGATTGCTTTAATCACCCGGTCTGGTCCAAAGTGTCCTCCTGCTACACCTTGGTGAGCAATTTTCAAGATCTTAAGATATTCGCTCTCATGGACACATAATCTGAGGTATCCATCTTTACCCACTTGTATAGATTATCACCAATGAGTGAGTAATCTAGGGCTTCTTGTTCTAAACTTCTTTGTCTGGCCAATGTCATATCTTGAGGGAATGTTTTTGTCCTCAAGAAGGACACTAATGGTCCACTCCAATCTGGCACTAAAGACACTTGATAAAGAGTGGCATGCTCCACGGGTGGTTTAGTGCAAGAGATCGGGCATTCCTTGCACAATTTATGGACATCTGCTTCCATAGTTGGCCAATGCACTCGGAGTCTCCTTAGTGTCTGTAGGGTTTGTTGCCTTGAGTAATGTTGCTCTAATGCACCTACATGTGCTAATTGCAACCATTTTGCGTACTCATCCTCTTCTACACAACAAGCTAGGATCCCTTGATCTGTATGCTTGTACATACTTCCTGCCATGATCTGGTATTTTTGGGCTTTTACTATCTCCCTATCTTGAGTGTTTACTACTGGATGTTTAGGCCCATATGTCAATACTAGCACGAATGGCTTAGCCCACTGAGGTACAACTTCCAAATTAAACAAGTAAGCATCAGGAAGTTCATTTGACACTCCTTGTGGGGCCTCCCCGGAAGTGAGCTGTGAGAGATGATATGCTCTGAAGTGAGTCTTGCCCTTCCTCACCACTACCTCAAAGTCATATTCCATTAGTAAGAGAAACCATCTTACTAATCTACCTGTATTGCATGGCTTGTTTACTAGGTACAACAGTGCTTGATGATCAGTAAAAAATTTAAACTTATTTGCAAGCAAATAGTGTCTAAACTTTTTAACCGTATACACCATGCCTAATCCTTCTTGTTCAGTAGTGGTATAATTCCGTTCAACTGCATTTAGTTGTCTATTAGCATAGGCAATTGGAAGATCCATATTGCCTTCACCCGTAGGCTGTGCAAGCACACATCCAATAGCATAATTGGATGCATCCACGTGAACATGAAAGGGTTTATTCCAATCTGGTGTAGTCAAGATTGGTGCTGAACATAATCGTCGTTTAAGCTCATTGAAGGAGTTCTCACATCCATCAGTCCACTTAAAATTAGTCAAAAGGCCGTATAGAGGCTTTGCAATGATGGCGTCGGTAATAACCACAGTGCCCCATGAAAGCTTGTACTTCCTTGACATTCCTTGGCCTAGGTAACTCTGCAATAGCTCTAACTTTTTCCTCATCCGTGGATATGCCATTCTTTGACACTATGTGTCCTAGAATCTTGCCTTGCCTGACCATGAAAACACACTTTTCTCGGTTCAAGCAGACTTGATATTCTCTACATTTGTCAAAGATTTGCCTGAGCTCACGTATATGTGTTTGTCTAATGTTAGAATGAGCACAAAGGTCATCAACATAGACTTCCAAATTCTTCCTCAAGAACTCTTTAAACACGTGGCACATCAATCTTTGGAAGGTTGCAGGAGCATTGGTAAGCCCGAATGGCATTACCCGAAAAGCAAATATGCCCCACTCTGTGGCAAAAGCTGTCTTATGCTGACCTTCTGGAGCTATGGCTACCTGATTGTAACCAAAAAATCCATCAAGGAAGTTGTATACTTCCTTGCCTGCTACTCTTTCCAGTAGATGCTCAGTGATAGGAAGCGGATAGTTATCTCGCATTGTGGCTGCATTAACCTTCTTCAAGTTGATGCATAGACGTAGCTTTCATTTCTTCTTGGGCACCACTACAATGGGAGATACCCACTCAGTGTGCTCAATTTCATAGATGAATCCAGCTTCCACCAGTCTATCTATCTCCTCCTTGATCTTAGCAGTGCAGTTATCATTATAGGTGTATGGCTTCTGCTTGAATGGTTTGGCATCTAAGGTCATGGGAATCGTGTGTGAGCATATGTGTGGGTCTACGCCTTTTAAATCCTTGTAACTCCAAGCGAATACATCTCTGTATTCTCTTAGCAAGGCTATTAGCTCATGCTCTTCTTCTTCCGTCAGGTCATGTCCTATGTAAGTGCATCTCTCCTCTCCTTCTTCTATGGCTACAACTATTTTCTTGGTGGTTTCTTTGTTATCATAGCCCTCTCCTGATTGTGCCTTACGATTTGGCATTCTTATCATGACTCTCCTATCATCTATCTCATACTTTTTAAAATTTTCAAGGACCTCAAACAAAGATTCTTCTTTTTCTGGTGTGACTTCTCTCTTCTTTCTTTTCTTTCCTTCATCCTTAGGGGTCACTTGTGTGGTTAACCTTACATCATTTGTGAGTTCTCCATGTCTCTGAGGGTAAGCTTCCACTTCATAGAAGTATTCTTCATCTGATGCAAAAGGTGGGTCCATAATGATTGACTCTAGATCGGAGTCACTCCTCAAATGCATCAGGGCTAGGTTCGCATTCTTCTAACACCGAATCTCCCATGATTGGCTCTATTGAGAAGACTGAAATGTCATAGCCATCCTCATCACAGTGGGGTGTCCATTGTTCTTCATTGATGGCTACATCCATTGTTGCTAGAATTTCCGCCCAGCCATGAGGTTCAAACTCTTCGTCCGGAAATACTACAGGTGCATAGGCTGGATCTTGAGTTGATCTATGTGTTTCCTTCGCACCTACCTCTCTAGCTTTTTCTCTCTTCTCTTCTTCTACTGCCACTTTGCACATCCATAAGTGGGTGTCTTCATGCATCCATGAGGATCCTGATCCTATGGAATGCACTGATTCAGTATCATCTTTGGCTCTATGGATGGGATTCCGTTGGATAGGAGGGACATCTCTATGAGAGTAATCTTTGAGATTCACTTTGGTCGTGACACCCAAGTGTTGCAAGTACAAAGAATTGGTTTTCCTGTACCTTGCAACTGTGGATTGAATGGTCTTCCCAAAATCATCTCATAGGCATGATTCTTACTAAAATCGCATATAGCGAAAGTATGCTCAAACTGAACACCGCATGTAGTGAGAGTTATTCCTTCTAGCAAGCCTAAGGGTCTTTCTATGTGACCATCAGCCATCTGCAATTTCATTCTCGTTGGCCTAAGTGCTGGCTTGTCCCAACGCTTCCATAGGGAAGTGGTAGCAATTGCAACTTCTGCGCCGGAGTCCAGAATTGCCTTGGTTGTGTATCCTTGATTGGTAATGGGAAGATAGGTGTTTCCTTCTTCTCCTTCATTCATGTCTCCTATCTTATCCAAGGGTATTTCTGGCACTGTTCTATGGGATCCTACTTGGGAACGTGATTTCACTACTTCGAGCACTTGATTGGCTACATGTTTCCATAGTTCTGGCTTAACCTGGAGTAGCTCTTCTAAAGTGAGATTGCACTGCACTTTAGTATTCTTCACTACCTCCATGTTCCTAGGTATGACTGAGTCTTCATTTCTTACCATGACCGTGGATGCTCTCATACAAGTAGACTTAGCTTCCCATGGGCCTGTGAAATGGGGTAGCTCTTGTAAAGAGTTAGACTCAAAGTCTAATCTTTCCTGAGATTGGTTGCTCTCCTGCTCCTCATAAATGGAAGGAATGTCTTGTGGGAATTGATCATGTGCGTCCACAAGTTCAATGGGAGGAGGGACTTCACTTTCTTTAGCCCATTTCTCTTCTTGAATCTCTCGCAAGAACTCTGGTGTGTATCGATTCATAGAAGAAGATGTGTCTGGCTCTGTAGAGTTAGGGACATAAGCTTCTTTAAGGGAATGCTTATTCTTTCATTTGGCCTTCTCTCATTTTGAGAGGCGGGTTCCTTTTCTGATTGTGCAATTAGCCTCTCCAATCTTTCTAGCAGTCCATCAAAGTGCAACTGCGTCTTAGCTCAACTAGAGATGTTAAAGAGGCGACTGGCTTCAAACATGGTTTGAGCCAATTCCACCATCTTAGCACAAATTTTAGTTCGTTCGAGCTCTAGTTCCGCTCTAGGGTAACACTTTTCATGACCAGTTATGTTTGGCCCTTCTTAGATTCTGGCCTGATATGCCTTAAGCATCATATTTAGGTCCTCAAGAGTGGGATCTGCTAGGACTGATCCTACTCTAGGGGGTGGTGGGATTGTGTGAGGTGGGTTGGAAGGTGGTGGATTGGATGGAGATGGGAATGGTGGTGGTGGGGTAGAGTGAGAGGG
The DNA here is from genome assembly GCA_020310875.1 of Ceratopteris richardii. Taxonomy (NCBI): domain Eukaryota; kingdom Viridiplantae; phylum Streptophyta; class Polypodiopsida; order Polypodiales; family Pteridaceae; genus Ceratopteris; species Ceratopteris richardii. Next base: position 22,159,437 of record CM035422.1, read on the forward strand.
AGTTTGAGATGTAAGTTCAAGTATCCTGGCTTTTGTTTCTCTTAGGCTTTCCTCAAGTTCACTCATCTTCTTTGCCCATTGTCTTTTCATTCTTTCTCGACTATCCTTCCAAGCTCTAGTCCTCTTCTTTGTCATGCTCTCCGTTTAACTAACCTCGGAGCTCTTTTCTTGGCCTAAGCCCTGGTTTTGCTGCAAAGCTTGAGCTCTAGTGACCACTTGCACTGGTGCAGTGGAAGTCACACTCCCTGTGGAGTCTACAACTAACCCAATAACGTTAATAGGAGTGATTTTTGGCATATTATTGGGATTCTTTGGGCAATCTCGTAAGAGATGCTCCTTTCCACAATCTTGACAAAAGCCATGGATCGTTATTGACTAGGGTTGTGTAGGTGCAGGCATGGGGCAATCAGGACTGAGGTGATCTCCCTGACATCTATAGCATGGTCCTCTAGGGAATGGGGGTCGTGCCTGCTTAGGTTGAGGTCTAGAGTTGGGGTTTGCGTACATGACATTTGCGTAATCTGGCTCCCAACTAGGTTCACTCGGTTCTTCACTATAGTAGGACTCACCATGTTCAGAAGACTGCATGTAATAAGCCTGGGGGCTATCAATATGTGTAGAATCAAAGCTATGGTCACTAGGGTCACTTTCTGAGAGTAATGGAGTTACTGGGACTATGGCTCTATTCAAATTTTCTTCAGCAGTTGCATACTTTACAGGAATCACATTGGTTGGGGTAGGAGATTGTTGAGCTAACACAGGCTGAGGCCTTTGTTGATTTTGGTAGGGTTGTTGATAAGGTTGTTGTGGCCTACCATATTGCTGTGGAGGGTACTGGTTCTGGTATCTTCCTTGTTGTGGATATGGTTGAGGGTAGGTTTTCCTAACTGCTTGCTTATTGTAGGGGCAATCTTGCACAGTGTGATTTGTGTATCTCCGTTCTATGGTGCAGTATTGGCTACTGGGATTCACTTGGGGTTGAGCCATGATGGGACATACATTTGCCATATGGTCACCTCCACAAGTATAGCACCGCTTAATTGAGGCAAATCTTGGGATTTGTTTGCTAGAGACACCTAGTTTTTGAGCTACTTTCTCAGCGAGTTCCTCAATAGATGTGGATTGCGAGGAAGAGAGGCTAATAGAACTATCTGAGTCTTTGTAGATTTTAGAAAGTTCTAATTCCTCCCCTAGGTTATCTTCAATGTTAATGCACATGCGTACACACTCTTCGATGGTCCTAGGGTCTTTCAAGTACACATATGATCTCAACTTTGTACTCACCTCTCTAAGTATTGCCTAAACCTTCTTCCTGCAAGTCTAACCGTCTCTTGAGGGGTTTGCTTGAAGCTGTGAATCAGTGAGGAAGTGTTATGCCTTATGCCACTCTTAGAGAATTCAATAATGAAAGTCTCTAGGAGTTGGTCTATGTTCTTGAAGTGTCTCTCATTTAGTGGTTGAAACCACGTAAGAGCGGTGTTCCTAAGGGTTAGACCAAAGGCATTGTACTGTGTGAATAGGTCCTCAACTTTTTCAGCTCTCAAGACTTGCCTAAACTCGGCCACATGATCATATGGGTCTCCACTGGGCCTTGGCAAAGGAAAATCATCAGCATTTCTTAGGTTCCTCAGGGCTCTTGGTCTCTCGATTTCTTCTCTATCCGTCTCTGTTCTCATCCTTTCTCTTCCCAATGGGTTAGAAAAACTTACCTCAGGTCTTTCTCTATTCCTGTCTCTTTGAGCTCCACGAGCTTGGGATGTTTCAGCCCCTTGGTGGCCATAAGAAACATTAGATCTTGGTTGGGGGAAAATAAATTATCCCTTCCAAGTGTAAGCATGCCTACCATGCTCTGTGACCACAAAGATTCTCTCTGAAGTGTTGTCTAGATAAGTCACTTTGCCTGGACTATCAGGGTCTTTAAACTCATAGATTGTGATCGTTCTTACCTCATCTGGTTGATGAGGCTTATACCTGCAAAAGGCTTCATCAGCCTCTCGGTTCAAGAGCAGATCTATGCTCTTATTATCCTGGGGAATCCACTTTAGTGTGATAATTCTTGTGAGAATCGATTTGCCTCGAGGTGTTTTAGGCTTTCCACCTATGTTTCCTTGCTCTAGGTCACCTATGTCCGTCTCTAGGATCACATTCCCGAGTTCATCTGTCCTATTTGGGTGGCTAGTGACTACATATATGGTTCCTTCTTTGTCCAGGTATGCACCATTTTCAAACTTGACTGTTGGATTGGGTTGGTCAAGGTTTTTAATCTGGACCACAGATCTTCCTAGGCTGTCCTTATAGATACTAGCACCTAATCAGTTGGTCCTAAGGTATTCCAGTTGCATCTTGTAGGGGCCTTCTACCCTATGTAAATATGCACACATGAACTTACTATAGGTCTCTCCATACCTTGAGACATCTCGGACTCATTGGTTTCAGAGCTAGGGTAGTGCAAATAATGGCTCAACTGCTGGGCCCAAGACCTAGCAGTATGATTGACACTAGCCTCTGAAGACCTAAGACTCTATCTATCTCTCCCTAGGTGTCGTCTCGATCTAAGGTTCATATGCCTAACTGAGCAATCCCAATTTTTACCCAAGGTACAACTTCGTTGCCGATCAATTTGTATCAGTCACTTGGTTCTTTTTAGTTGATTCTCATGTTTATGATCTTGTCTGATATCACGTCGTCAGGAATACTTGAGTTAATTTTTGCACTTTAAGTTGATCGTTCCATGTTAGGTTCTTTTCCTTTAAAGTTATCGGTCACACACAGGTTATCTCTTGACTTGAACTTGATTTCTTAGATAGTCTTTGACTTGTCTTATGCCTATCGTTGCCTTGACTTACTTCTAGCACTATTCACGTGTAGCCTAAGCTAGGAATTGACAAAGGGAGTTGAGAGTATTCCAACCTCGCTTGCAGATCCCTTGCTCTTTGGTGCTCAAGAACCACGTTCTCAAGCTTGCGGAATGCCCTTGCTTTGGATGCCTTTTAGTGCTCTCAGTGGACCTGTAAAAATCTCAAAGTTAGCTCAAGACTTAGATTCAAATGACTTAACAAATTACTTCCATTCATGCAATTTAGATATCAATCTGCCCTCTATCTTTATGGCAAACAATTCTAGAGATCCCTTGGTTTTGTTCCCCCTGGATATGGTCAACTTCAAAATACTATATCTAATAATCTTGATATTAATTTTACTGTGACCAGTGGAAGTTTTGGTTGTACTCGCCACGAGCTTTCCAACAAAACAAGAATCACAGCAAAGGGATTTCGTATGAGAAAGTTATGCCAGTTCAGGGTTTTGGGGTTAAAACAGGGTTCAAACAAGCTAACAGGCCAACAGGGTTTCCTCAAGTTATTTGCGTATAGCCTCCTTATATGCCCTATAACTCGATATTTATGCCCAAAATTGGCCACAATCCTCAAATCAAAAAACCCTAGAAATTTGGCCAAAATTGGTTGTCAATCGCGATCGACTAAGCTGTCAATCGCGATGGATAGGGCTGTCCGTCATGGCCTGTCAGTCGCGATGGACACGTGTCAATCGCGATTGATGGGTGTCAATCGCGATGGACAGGGGTGTCGGTCGCGATGGATTAGGGGTGTCAATTGCGATGGACTGCTGTCGATCGCGATGGACTGCTGTCGGTCACGATGGACTGCTGTCAATCGCGATGGACTGGCAGTCTATCGTGAGGTGTCAATCGCGATTGATGGATTTTTTCATATTTTTTCGTGTTTATGTGTTGATCGGGCCTCTATACATCACGACGGTCAAGAATCTCGTCGAAATGGGGTGTCAATTGCGATTTTTTTGTCGGTCGCGATGGAGAGGGTGTCCATCGCGATGGACACGTGTCCGTCGGGGTCTGTCAATTGCGATGGACTGGTTGTCCGTCGCGATGGACACTATCAATCGCGATTGATTCTATCAATCCCGATGGACAGAAAAAATGCAAATGTTTCAAAAATTTTTATGGATTTGTGATATGCAAGGCCTTTAGTCTACTGTGGTGCACTTAGTTTTACCAAAGGGGCGATTTTTCTGTCAATCGCGATCGACAAAGGTCTGCGACACAGAGACAAGACCGAGCTTTTCCGTACCTGCACGACGTGCTGGAGATGATGGAACAGCCAGATCTTGCAAGGAAACTCAAAAAGACATGCAAAAGTAGCACACACAAACAACTCTCTCGTTCTCTCTCACAAGTGGAATGAGGGAAATGGAAAGGAGAAGGTGATATGATCAAAAACTAAATTTTTTCGCGATAATGGAGATGGAGGTGGGAGATGGTGAGGATGATGATGGTGATGATGATGATGAAGTAAGAAAGAGAAAAATAAGGAAAAGTAAAGAAATTACCTACAATGCCAACATCACAAGTCTACGTCTTACCATCACACGCTCGTCCTCAAAGCTCGATCCCCGGCAACGGTGCCAAAATTTGGTGTAGCTCAGTGATGAGTAGCACCTCCTTTAATGTCAATCCGGGAAGATGTGAGGATGGTATGAAGACCTCAAACAAGTGATGGCACAAGTGTGTGAGTGAGAAGTACACTAACATGCACACACATACACACACGCGCACACACGGCAAGAACAAAGAGAGAGACAATGGAACTCTTTTAGATTTCTCAAAAGTGATCTTACAAGTTCAATTCCACAACAAGCTAACCTCAAAAATGAGCTCTCTAGCTCTATTTATAGTTTTTGACTAGTTTTTGGCCCTGTCCAGACCTAGTGTCCGGCCTAGTTAGAAATTAGGTTCTAGGGCCTATTTGAGGGCTCGAAGGGAGTCTAAAAATTATGAAAATTGATAGGTAGGTACTTCTAATGTTCCTCAAGCTCAAGGACTCCTTGGCTTGCACAAAATGGAGCTACAAAAAGGTGGAATGGTATTTACAATGATTGTTAGTGATGAGAATCACTGTTTTAAAGATGTTGATTTGGAAAAAATTGAAGAGCCTATCTGCCAGATCTGTGTTGACTGCTCTGTCTACTTAATCCTTCTATTTGCTCGGACTCTCTCCGCTGGCTTCCTTGTCTCGTCAGTCCTTGGGTGCCCTGACTGCTATCAACAGCATTGGAAACCTATTCTTGATAGTTACCTTATTTAGTGCCCTATAATCTATGCATAATCTTATAGAGCCATCCTTTTTCTTAACTAGGAGCATTGAAGATACCCAAGGTGAGTAACTAGGTTTGATGAAGCCCTTATCTAAGTAGAACTGTAATTGCCTCTCAACCTCCTCATGTTGAGAAGCACTAAGCCTATAAGGTGGCTTACAAATAGGGCTAATGTTAGTAACTACCTCAATAGCATGGTCACTGTCCCCTCTCTCAAGTGGTATCTCTCTAGGTAAGTTAGTGGGAATTAATTCAAACATAAGATCCTTAAAACCTTCAACAACACACTCTTGCGAGAAAGAATAGTAAAAATTCATGTCCATAGTTACATTTCTAGTATGAAAATATACATTAGGTAAAATGTATGTACAATGCTCAAAATCTTGAATATACAACAAAAAGATCCCCTGTACATGCTAAAAATGACAAAGATTATACAACTCTAAAGATGACATGAGAGGTATACTAGGTATATCTCTCTCTCTCCTTGTATACAAAATTTACTTCCATTCTTTTCAAACTCAAGAGTTTTGTTTTGGTAACTACATTTAAGTGCATCTCCCAACCCCCATAGGCACTCTCTTCCTAAAACAAGGTATGTTCTCTCGATGTTCATGATTTGAAAGCCCATATGGTCAGTGTAATCCTGTATCTTGACTTTCAAATTGGATACCATAGTATCCCATATCCTCTTGTCTTCCCCGTGCATCATAGATACGATGTATTTATGTGCACTAGGCTACTCAAGAATCTTAAGCTTCTTGACCAGAGCATAGTTTATAAAGTTATGAGTGGTAGAGGCATCTACCATGACTCGCACCATGTTCCCATATACACTACTATGAAGTTTAACTAGGTCATGTGGTCCAAACTGAGATGACCACAATGATTGTGTTAGACAGCATCTATGCTCAATATCCTCATGCATCACTTCCACTCCCTTGCAGCTAGAGCTACCATGAATGGAAAGTGTCTACACTAGGTGGACTGCTTTTTTGTCATTATCAGGGGTTGTACTACTCTTTTTCCTTTCTTCTTTTCTTCCCCCTTCCTGAGTGCACAGTTCCATTGTGCATGGCTAGGAGACAAGCACCTAAAACACAAGTTTTCCCCCTTGGCCCTCTCATACTGATAAGTAGGTAACCTAGGCCCTTGTGATCTTTGTTTCTTAATAAAGATTTTGTTTTTTGCCATTGATAATTTCTTGTTAAACTTGTTCATACTAAGAGGTTTGAGGAGCCGATCCATCTTCGTAGGAGTCTACTGAGGACGATTATGATCCTCATAAATCTCTACTTGATCATCTCAAAAGCCTTAGGTGTATTCCTTCTTACCTCTCTTTTGATGCATTTTGAAAGTTATATAACCCCTTAAGGTTTATTATGATCTCCCTATAGTGGGATATGAAAACTGGCAAAAACCTACCTCTCTAAATGATGCTATCCCACTCATACCAATTCCTCTCTTCCTCGTTCTCACGAAGAAATACTTTCCAGAAAAGAGTTTCAAACTAAGTCCAATCCATAGGGATGGAATTCGTCTCCTTGAGACTCATCCAGAACTTATAAGCGCATAGGCCAAGGGAGAGATTCTCTTCAAGCATATGATACTCAAGTGGGATGGGGTGCCCTTTAATTGATGCATGTCAGTCCACTTTTGCAGAAAAGCATAGAATGCATCCTTATTTCTCTCAAGGTCATCCCTGTTGGAAGCAGCCAGAGGCATAGAAGATACGGAAGCATGTAACGACGGAGCAGAGAGCCAGTCGAATCTTTTTTTCAAAGAATTATGTTTTCAAATACTTTCCAAAAACCTCCAACATTGATTTTTATCACTATTGTAACATATGTAACATAGAAAACCCCATTTTGTAATCCATAGCTCCATTTTGTGCAAGCCAAGGAGTCCTCAAGCTTGAGGAGCTTAGGTAGAATGAGCGTATCAATTTTGGTTATTTTTAGACACCGTTTACCCTTTCAAATAGCATCTAGGACCTATTTTTTAACTATGCCGGTCACTAGATGTGAAACCGGTCAAAACTAGTCTAGAAACTATAAAAAGAGCTAGAGAGCTCATTTTTGAGGTTGGTTAGTGTGAGCTTAGAGCTATTTTGAGCTTGTAAAAGTGTTCTTGAGTAATAGAGTTGATTTCTCACCTTCCATTGTGTCTTGCTTGTCTCTTCGTAGTGTGTGTGTATGTGTGTGTGCATTTCTATGCTTCTCACCTTCACTCTCACTTCATCTCACGTTCACGATCTTCATATCACTCCTATCTCTTCCGTGGATTGACATTAAGGAGGTGGAGATTCTTAACATGGTTCTCACCATTGTGCTAGAGCAACACCAAATTTGGCGCCGTTGCCGGGGATCGAGTCTAGGACGAATGTGTGATGGTAAGAGTATAGCAAGAAGTGGCATTGGAAGGTAAAAATTTCAGTTTTTGTTGTTGTTTTTACTTAGTTTTTAGTGTTTTTCACCTCCCCCACACTCCATCTTCATCACCGCATCATCATCTTCATCTCCAAAAAAATCAGAAAATTCACCATATCCACCCATTCTCCTCATTTCCCCTCATTTGTGCATGCGAGAGAGTGAGAGAGAGCTTTTGTGCTTGTGTGTACTTTTGTTTTCTTGAGTTTTCTTGCAGGTACAGAGCTCCAGTGCATCAGGAAAGCTTGGAAAAGGTAAAAACTTCACTTTCTGTTAGAGATTTCCGAGTGTGTCAGACCATCACGATGGTCTGCCAAGTGCGGAATTTTTGGTAAGCGACCACACCACGGGATAGGCGACACACGCGCATACACGAATCCACAGACGCATCTGCAAAATTCTCATTTTGGTGGACCATCGCGATTGGCTCAGACCATCGCGATTGTGTCACACCATCGCGATTGGCTCACACCATCGCGATGGCTCGGCCGTACCATCGCAACGGTCTCACGCCATTGCGACGGTTCATTTGGACCATCGCGACGATTCACGGACCATCGCGACTGTTCGGTTGACCCCACACCATCGCGATTAGCTCACGCCATCGCGCCGACGTTGCCACGTGGCAAGCTAGACCATCGTGACGGTTCGCACTTCACGCCATCGCGACGATACCCTCAGACCATCGTGACACTTCAAAATTTGGACCATCGCGATTGGCTCAAGCCATCGCGCCCTGACCATCGCGATTGGCTCACGCCATCGCATATGTGACCATCGCGACGGTTCACTTTGGACCATCGCGATTGTTCACGTTGACCGTTGACCGATGCCATCGCGATTGTTCACTCAGTCGGACCATCACGACACCTCACCCCGACCATCGCGATTGCTCACATTTGGACCATCGCGACCGTGCACTTCAGACCATCGCGATTGTTCACCTTCATGCCATCGCGACGGTCCCAGACCATCGCGATTGTCTCACGCCATCGTGATTGTGCACCCCCATCGCAAATTTTAGGGTTTCATTTTTTGGCCAATTTTGGGGCTATTTTTTGGGAAATTTTTGGGTGATTAGACTCATAGGAGACCCCTTAGCTCATATTTGGAGAAAAACTTGTTTGTCAGTTTTTACCCCCCCAGGGTCTGAACGGTCATAACTTTTTCATCCGAAGTCCGTTTTTTGAGCTTAATAGCTCGTAAAGCTCTTTACGAGAACTACGTGACCTCAACTGTTTTGAGGTTGACCTAGTTTGGGACTAGAAAGCCAGGGGCCAAGCATTGAAAAGTTGGGCAAAAGGGAAGGGACTTAAAAGGTCTATATACTCAAGTGCTTGATCATCCAATTGTGAATTGGTCTAATATTGGATTTTTCCAGGTCTAGCAAGGGCAATCAAGGGCAACCAAGGCAAGGCTGTGAAGGGCATAAAGCTTGGGAAGCGCGGCTTCTTGGGCATCAGAGCAACCAGAAAAGCTGACTCGAGGTTGGAAGATTACTCAACCCCCTCAGTCAATTCTTAGCTTAGGATAAACGTTAGCATTGTGGATTAAAGACGATAGAAACGCCTCAAGTTCAAGAGAATTAAATTTATCAAGTTCAAGACTAAAGTAAAGGTGTGTGACACAAAAACCTAAAGGAAAGAACATAAGTCTGACGGAACGAGAACTCAAATTGCCACAGAAAGTCGAATTCCTGACGCATACATTAAGACAAGAATCTAAAGAGATTTAAAAAGAATCAAGAAAGTAATAACAAAGAACCATTGATGGTCTAAGCGTGTACTAAGTGTGCAAGGAAGAAAATTAATGAACCTTAGATCGGGCAAACATATAGGCAAGTCAGACCGACGAAGCCTTAGATCATCAGAGGCAAGTGTAAGAACTACGGCACGATCGTGGGCTCAACAATTGAACACTAGTTATCCCTACGAGAGCACAGATACTAGTGATTCAGAAATGGCATTTAGCACAGATAGACGAGAAGGAGGGTCGAATGTAGCCCATTTAGAAAAACCAGAAGGACCCTATAGAACTCAATTGGAGTTTCTTCGAACCAACCTCTTAGGTGCTCGCATCTATGAGGATGGTTTGCGAAGGCAAGTGGTGCAAATGCACAACCCCGATCAACCCATTGGATTGAAACGTCCAGTGGTGAAATTCGAGAGAGACGCTGTTAGCCCACAATTTGGTTGGTTTTGATGCACTAATGTGGTTCTATGTGGCAGGAAAATACATTTGATTTCAGGTACTTGCAGAGTTAATCAATGGGATGAAAGGTATTTGCAAACTACATGGCTACATCTTGTTCAGAGGGGAATGCCCTTGGTGTTTGGAGTTCCGATTATGGAAAATATAAGCATGTTTAGGATGCAATCACATGTGTTGAGCAGATGCTGGTTGAAGGGTTTTCTTCAACCGATGTCACTCTTGTCAGCTTGCTTGATGCTTGTAGTAATATTGAAGATGTCAAAAGGGGTAAAAAAATTACATGCCGAGATTATTCATAGAAACTTGTTGAAAGACAATAGTGCTATTGGCAGTGCAGTGATTGACATGTATGCCGAATGTGGCTTAGTTGATAAAGCAAAGGAGGTCTTTGATAAGCTATCAGCAAGAAATGTTATATTATGGACCACATTGATTGCTGGTTATGCCCAACAAGAGTTTGCCAAAGATGCATTGGACTGCCTTGAGAAAATGGTGTTGGAGGGAATCAGTCCAAATAATGTCACTTATGCTTGGAGCTTGAAAGCATGTACCATACTTGGAGCTACATGTAAGGGTGGGGAACTACATGCTCAAGCTGCGAGAAGCAATCTATTCAAACAAGACACTACTTTACAAAGAACGCTAGTTGAGATGTATGCTAAGTCTGGGCTACTTTCAGAAGCTCATGAAGTGTTTAACACCCTTTCAGCTCGAGATTTATCCTCTTGGAATACATTGATGGCAGGTTATGCGCACTTGGGAGACAGTGCTAATGTGTTACAGATCTTTGAGAAATTGAAAAGGGATGGTCTACAGCCAGATTTATCAAGCTTCAGCCATCTCCTCAGTGTATGCGGTATCACGGGGATGCTGCATTCAGCCCATATGTTCCTGCATTCCATGGACGATGATTATAGTATGACTCCGACTATTGAGCACTATACTGCTCTCATTGATCTTTATGGTAGACTAGGCTAGGTGGATAATGCTTTAGTGGACATGTATGGTAAGTGTGGGGTCTCACGCTCTCTCCCTCTCGTTTTTTTTCGCCACGAACAGAGGAAGGGGAGGCGCCATGAAGTCATTTTTTTGCCAATGAAGGCTCGTTTTTTAAGGTAGCTGCTGAGGCATCTTCTGCGGTACCTCCTTCCACTCAAAGTAGGATCAGCAGGGATGATGCCCCTGTATTTGCTCCAAATCGAGAGGGCTCATCATCGGTAGAAGGAGGTGCAGCCTAAGGGAAGATCATCCTGAAAAGGAGATCTGTAGAAGATTCATCTGATATCAAGAGATCGAAAGAGAAGAGAATTCACAAGAGGGGGAGGCTGGCGGGCAGGAGGCGGAGACTGCAGTTCATTCTTGCTTGTGTTCTTTTATTTCCCTTTCAACGACGCAGGGAGAAGGAAGGATTCGCTTCGGAAGTGGCAGCGGCCAATAAATCTAAGCAGGCTCTAAATGAAGGCACCATACTTCATCTGCAAGCAGAGGATTAAGCGGATCAGGAACATTACTGGATGATAAAGGATTTCTGGAAGCTAACATTAATTGACTTCACTTGTACAATTCTACCTGACTTCGGAATTTTCAATCTGTTACAACAGCATCATTGAGGATTATGTGTTAATTGTGGGAACGTAAGGATTTTCTTTCACGCATACTTGCTCCTTCATGGAGTATAGTAGTAGATATGTATAGACCGCTGTGGGAAACTTGGCTCTTGCTCGTGCACTTTCCTAGTGTGTTGAACAGGGATCAGTTAATTATGAGAAGGGGTTTATCGTTTGTCAAAAACAGAATGCCGAACTGCAAGAACTGTCAGAAGCTTATTTGATGAAGAAACGAAGTTGCTACGGTTCTCTCTTAAAGAACTCGAATCTTATTGAAGGTTGAACATTTACAGCAGAGAAGAGAAGGTTTAATTGAAAGTCACAACTTGAATGATCCCGACTTCGTGTCATGCGTTCATGTCAAAAAGCCAAATGGATTGGAGCAATTGTTCTAAGACTTACAGTAGAACTTCTGCGCTGAAGGTTAATTCATAAATGAAAGTGGTACAAGTCCACTTTCTGATGATTCACTCCAAGGAAATTGCATTTCAATGTGACATGAGGAATCAAAGCAGCACTTTCTCATTTACTCAGACAAGGATATTTTATGAAGCTTGCAACTTCACCCCTTCATTTTGGGCTGCCCCTACTACTGGATTGGAGTTTTCAATAACTAGATTCTGAAGTTCACCCTTCTTCCACCTTCAGTAACAGATATTTTGAGATCATGTTTTGGAGACGATGGAGACTATGTGAACCACTTCAGCTAAAAGATATCGTTCATGATATGATCATCAGCAGCATGTGAAGTCCGCAGAAAGAAACTATGGTAGTCCATTTTTTTAAAATATTGTCTCTCATCATATCATGAGCAATGAAAACATCTACAATTTTTGGTGATGATTTATATCTTCATTCCTGGAGGCAAAGTATGATACAATCTTCTGACAAGTTCTGATAGCACGAATAGCTTTATAGACAGTGAGCTCCGATTTGAGACGCACAAGAACCGAGAAATTCGGCAACAAGCTGCTGCTAAGAAGTGTTGTGAGTCTTTTGTTATTACAGTTATGTTGACATTTTGCTTTGAACATGAATTATTTTCATTCTGCTCCAAGCAGGGTCAAAGTTGTTTGTAAATTTGATTTAGTCATGTTGTGAAAAGATTGCTAGATCTTCAATGCACCTTGGGAAAGCATAGGCTCTTTCAAGGCTAGCATACTGAGCAGAAGATGAATGTAATGGTTGATGTACTAACGGGTTTGGTTGACTCATGTTTGTGAATCTGTTGAAGGATTATTCCAAAAGAGTTCGCTTGTTTTAATGTGTGTGTGTTTGAACTATCCTCTAGCTCTCACATTCATGAATGGATTCTCTGCAAATGGTCACAGCATAAATCATCATTCAAGATTACTACAGGTGTAAGTTGGTATGTATCAAATCCAAAGATTCCAAACTAGAGTAACTTGGAGGTATTGTACAAGTTCTTAGTGACTACATGGCGATAAGTTTTTCTTGGGATCCTATTGAGTCTATAAAAGATCACATGGGAAATGTGAAAGGCTGATGGAATTTGTTGCTCAAGTCTGGGTGGGAAACAAGTTTGAAGAACGATTATATTCAAGGGAGAGATTCTGAACGCATGTAGGTGTTTTGGTCACTTTTAGAGGGCTGACTGTGGAGAGAGGTGCAGGTGTTAGAGAGTGGGCAATAGGTAAAGGGAAGAGTGTGAGAAAGAGAGAGTGCATGAGAGAAGGGTCAGACATATGTGTGTGCAGATGAGTGCATGTGTGTATGAGGGTATGTGAGAGGGTGTATATGTGTTGGTGTGTGCATGTGTGTAAGAGGAGAAAGGAAAGGAATAGAGAAAAAGGGGAAGTAAGAATGTGCGAGGGTGTGTGTGAGTGTATAAGAGTGTGGAAAAAGAGCGTGTTAAAGCATATGTATGCGTACGGGCGAAAGAGAGTTGGGAAAGGTGAGGGCATAAAATCATCAATTAGAGATACTTTTGCAGCTTCCAAGCAATCCAACTTGACCGATTCAGAGGGGTTTCGAACAACATAAAGTCTCATATAATCACTTTTTCCTGCGGCATTAGGAGCCTTTCATTTGGTGCGTCTGCCGGGATTTTATGGCTAGTGCATAGACATAGGAATCCATTACGAGATAATTGTGGGCTCTAGGTAATCCAAGTGGATCAATTGCGAGGGGTTAAGCAAAATAAAGGCTTTCACAATCACTTTTTCCTTGGGCTTAGGAACTTATCAGACGCGTACATAGACAAGGAAGGAACAATGTACATCTTAAGTACGCAGCCAAACAATACCAACGAGTTTGGCGTGATTCAGCTAGAGACGGAAACTAAATCTCAAGGAAAAGAACCATTAGAAGAGCCTAGAACACCTAGAGGGAAATCTGTACTGACACGAGTACTAATCCCAGAATGGATCCCTCAGGACAACAGAAGCATAGAGTTGTTTGTAAATAAAGAAACTGATGAAGCCTTTTGGAGATACAAGACAGAACTACTTAGTGAGGTAGGTATCATCACGATATACGAGTTCAAGGACCCGGATACACCTGGAAAGGTTGTATACCTGGATGAGACTTCACAAAGAGTCTTTGTGGTGCCTGACCACGCTAAAAACACATACACATGGAGAGGTGAATTGGTATTCCCTCCATCACGAACGAACGTAAACACAAACCAACAAGGGGCAGGAACATCCTCAACCCATGGAAATCAAAGAGAGAAAAATAAAGAGAGACCCGAAGTAAGCTTCACTTATCCCGTAGGGAGAGATAGAACAACCACGGACACTAATAGAGTGGATAGACAAAGAGATCATGGAATACCAGGTGGTAGAGATGATTTTCCTCTACCTAGACCACGTGAACATGCAAGAATGTTAAGACCCAAATCCATGAAAAATTACTTTGATGGGACAGGAGATCCCTATGACCATGTCGCAGAATTCAAGCAAGTACTAAGAGTCGAACAAGTTGAAGACATGTTCACGCAATACAACGCATTTGGACTAACGTTAAGGAACACAGCTTTAACTTGGTTCCAACCATTGCAACAAAGGCAATTTAGAGACATCCATCACTTTTTAGAGTCATTCATCACTGAATTCTCTAAAAGTGGAATCAGACATGACACGTCGTCGTTGATTCATAGCTTTAAACAGACCCCTCAAGAAACAGTTAGACTGGCAGGACGTAGGTTTAGACAATATGTTAAACGATGTCCAATGCAAGAGCTACCCTCACAGGCCAAGCAAGTGCCATTGTTTCTAGATGGCTTGTTGAGCTCTAAACTACGCTCCTATGTGTACCTAAAAGAACCCAGAACACTAGAACAATGTGTAAGAATATGCATAGACATTGAGGATAACTTAGGAGACGAGTTGGAACTCTCAAAGGTCTATAAGGACTCAGACTGTTCATCTCTAGCCTCCACAAAATTGTCTAACTCGATAGAGGACCTAGCAAAAAAAGTGGCCCAAAAACTAGGAGTTTCTAGTAAACCTAGGGTACTAACAAACAAGCATTGTTACACTTGTGGTGGAAATCATATGGCAAATGTGTGCCCCAATGAACCACAACCACAAGCCAACCCTAGTGGCCAATACTGTACAATTGAGAGGAGATACATGAATCATACGGCTCAGGACTGCCCATACAACAAACAGACCGTGAGACAGAACTACCCGCAAGCATACGCACAACCAGGTAGGTATCAAGGCCAATACAATGCTCAGCCTTATTACTATAGGCCTCCTCAGAACTACCCATACCAGGCTCAACAGAGACCTCAACCCGTCTTAGCTCAGTAGCCACCCCCACCAGCGAATGTCATCTCAGTCAAATACGTTGTTGCAGAAGAGAGCCTAAGTAGGGCCTTAGTGCCTTCTTCACCTTTGATCACAGAGAGTGACCCAAACTCAAACAGTTTTGACTCCACACATGTAGATAGTCCACCCACGTACTATACGGAGTCACCAGAACACGCAAAAACATATCATTATGATAGTCCACCAGTGGAACCTAGTTGGGAGCCCGACTATGCTAATGTGATGTACACAAACCCAAATCCACGGCCCCAATTGAGACAACAGAGACCACATGGCCCTAGAGGACCATGCTTTAGGTGCCAAGGAGACCATTTCATAAAGGATTGTCCACATCCCCCGATAGCAGGACAATCACAGTACTACAACATACAAGGCTTTTGCGCCGATTGTGGCAAAGAGCACATAATCAAAGATTGTCCTAAGAACCCAGTTAACGCTTCAAATGTGACACCGATCAATGTGATAGGTATTGTAAACAACGCAGATGGATCCAACCCTACCTACGTGCCTATCCAAGCTATCACCAGAGCCTAGGCGCTCTTACAGAACCAACAACTTAATCAAGAGAAAGAAGCTGGAACTAGTGAAGCTGCAGAATCTAGCAGTAAAAAGACGAAATCTTGGAAAGATTCTAGAGAAAGAATTAAGAGAAAATGGAGTAAAAAGATAACTGAGTTGGAAGGAAGTTTTAAGGAATCTAGAGCCAAAATCCTAGAATTGACTTCACAGGAATTGAATCAAGAGAATCCAGCTCAGAAATCAGGATCAGTTTTAGCGGAACCCATACCAGAAGATCTAGACATGATGTTTCGTGCATATCAGGATAGATTAAAAGAGGGACCTCAAGTAGCTGAAATGAGTAAGAACTACCCTCGAGCACATCTAGAAATTGAGAGAACAAAACTTTGCATGAAGATGGTAGAACTAGCACAAGCTTTGTTCAAAGCCTCTAGATATCTTAATTGGAATAACATGGCAAAACCTGAACTACACTTCCAAGGACTAATGGAGAGGCTAGAATACTTGATAGAAAGCAAAGAGAAAAAAGATCAGCACCGGAACCCTAGTGCCCCAGAGACACAGGAAAGGAATGCACCATCCCTGTCTCAAGTACCCAATACAGAAAGTCAAGACAACCTGTCTTCCATACATAGGTACTCACATGAATTTTTGAGGGAAATCCAAGAAGAGAAATGGAGAAAAGAACAAGGAACCCATCCTCCTATTCAAGAAATAGACGACTTGTAGGAGCAATTTCCCCAAGATATCCCCTCTATTTACGATGATGTAGAGGAGGAACAACTGAGCGAAAACACAGGATTTGAATCTAATTCTTTACAAGAATTACCTCAGTTCACAAGACCTTGGGAATCAAAGTCTATTAGTATGAGAGCACCCACGATAATAGTGAGGAATGAAGAATCAGTAATCCCTAGAAACACGGAAGTGATCAAGAATACCAAAGTACAGTGTAATCTCACTCTGGAGGAGTTGTTAAAGGTAAAACCAGAATTGTGGCAACATGTAGCAAATCAATTCCCTGAGCTTGCTACTACTTCCTCACAAATAGGATCACATAAGAAGGTACCGGAAATACCCGTAGAAAAGATTGGAGATGTAAGTGAAGGAGAGGAAGGTAACACTTATCTTCCAATAATCCATCAGGGCTACACCACGAAAGCCATCTTAGATTCAGGAGCCGGAGTAGCCATAGCTACCACCGCTTTATGGAAACGTTGGGGTAAGCCAGCACTCAGACCTACCAGGATGAAGCTACAAATGGCTGACGGACACATAGAAAAACCATTAGGCTTACTAGAAGGAATATCTCTCACCACTTGTGGTGTAGAATTTGAGCATACTTTCGCCATTTGTGACTTTGCAAAAAATCATGCTTATGAGATGATATTGGGACGACCATTCATGTGTCAATTGCAAATTGTACAAGATTGGGGAACTAATTCCTTGTACTTGCAACATTTAGGAGTGACTACCAAAGTCAATCTTAAAGACTATTCACATAGAGGCGTACCCCCAATACAATGGAATACCATCCATAAGACACAAGTAGAAACAGAATCCGTGCACTCATTAGAATCAGATCCTTCTTGGTTGCATGAGGACACTCATTTATGGATGTGTAAAGTAGCCAAACAAGAGGAAGAAAGATTAGAAGCCAGAACCTTAGGTGGAGAACAACATCCACGAACCCTTCAAGATCCAGCTTACACACCTGTAGTATTTCCAGATGAAGAATTCGAACCCCATGGTTGGGCAGAAATCCTAGCAACCATGGATGTAGCCATCAATGAAGAACAATGGACACCCCACTGTGACGAGGATGGCTATGAGATTTCAGTTTTTACGATAGAGCCATTCATGAGTGATTCAATTTTAGAAGAGTGTGAACCTAACACTGATGCATTTGAGGATGCAAGCGATTTTGATTTAGAATCAATTATCATGGACTCACCCTTTGCATCAGAGGAAGAATATTTTTACGAAGTAGAAACTCACCCTCAGAAACAGGAAGGAGTTATGAATGATGTGAGAATAGCCACTCAAGTGACTAACAAGAGTGAAGGCAAGAAAAGAAAGAAGAAAGAGACCATGTCAGAAAAAGAAGAATCTTTGTTTGAAGTACCCGAGAACTTCAAGAAATATGAGATCGAAGATAGAAGAATCATGGTACGAATGCCTAATAGAGAGGCGAATGACGGACAAGTATATGATAACCGAGAGAAAACCAAAAAAATAATAGTAGCCATAGAAGGAGAAGAAGAAAAGTGTACATACATCGGGCATGATTTGACGAAGGAAGAAGAAGAAGAGCTAGTTGCCCTATTGCGCGAATATAGAGATGTGTTTGCTTGGAGTTACAAAGACCTAAAAGGAGTAGATCCAGATATATGTTCTCATAGAATCCCTATGACTCCAGATGCAAAACCTACGAAACAGAAGCCATACACGTACAATGAGAACTATGCTGCGAAGATTAAAGAGGAGATAGATCGGCTGATAGAAGCAGGATTCATTTATGAAATTGAGCATACCGAATGGGTATCCCCCATTGTGGTAGTGCCCAAGAAAAATGGAAAATTGCGTGTATGTATTAACCTTAAAAAAGTTAATGCCGCCACGATTAGAGACAGTTATCCTCTTCCTATCACAGAACATTTATTGGAAAGAGTTGTGGGCAAGGAAGTTTACAGCTTCCTTGATGGATTCTCAGGCTATAATCAAGTAGCCATTGCTCCAGAAGACCAACACAAGACGGCATTTGCCACCGAACGGGGCATATTTGCATTTCGTGTGATGCCATTTGGCCTAACAAATGCACCCGCCACTTTCCAGCGACTCATGTGTCATGTTTTTAAGGAATTCTTACGCAAGAGTTTGGAAGTTTATGTCGATGACATATGTGCTCATTCTAATATCAAGCAGACACATATCCCAGAGTTAAGATATTTGACAAATGTCAAGAATATCAGGTTTGTTTGAACCCAGAAAAATGTGTTTTCATGGTCGACAAGGAAAAATTCTAGGACACATTGTGTCAAAAAACGGAATCTCTACGAATGAAGAAAAGGTGAAAGTAATTGCAGAATTACCTAGGCCGACGAACATCAAAGAGGTACAGGCATTTATGGGCCATTGCGGTTATTATAGGAGATTCATACACATGTATGCAACATCATTCAAAACATCGTACTTTGCAGACTCTGCATAGATTAGGAGTATATTGGCCTTCGATGGAAGCAGATGTCTACAAGTTGTGCAAAGAATGCCATGTTTGTTGTGAAAGACCACTAGTAGAGTATGCTACATTATATCATGTGTCTCTCACACCAGACTGGAGTGAACCTTTAGTGACATACTTGAGGACTAAGACCTTCCCTCAAGGAATGACCTTAGCTCGACAACGCAGTCTGGAGCAGGAAGCTCAAGACTATTCACTTATTGGCGATAATCTATACAAAAGAGGACGAGATGGATATCTAAGACAATGTGTTCATGAAAGCGATTATCTGAGCACACTAGAGACTGCACACCAAGGTGTTGTAGGAGGTCATTTTGGACCCGATCGGATAATCAAAGCCATCCTCTTTGCAGGATTATGGTGGCCCACTCTTCACATGGATGCTCATACCTATGTTAAGAGATGTGATGTGTGCCAAAGAACTCAATTTCCTACTCGCAGAGATGAAATGCCATTGAAACCCATGATGGGCGGACGTGCATTTTCAAAGTGGGGTATAGACTTTGTAGGACCCATTAACCCCCCTGCAAAAGGTACACATGCAGAATACATTATTGTTGCCATAGATTATCTTACGAAATGGGTAGAGGCAAAAGCCACGAAAAAGAATGATGCACACACAACTGCTAAATTCTTATTTGAGAATGTCTTTACAAGATATGGATTGCCTATAGAGTTAGTGAGCGATCGAGGCACTCACTTTCTAAACCAAGTCATTGAATATTTGTTACAGGATTCTATGGTAATTCACAAGAAATTTGCACCATATCATCCTCAAGCCAATGGTCAGGCTGAAAGCACTAATAAGATCCTTTGTAACGTACTGACAAAACTCGTAAACAACAAACGTTCGGATTGGGACAAACAGTTACACCATGCTGTTTGGGCATATCGAGTGGCCTACAAGACCGTACTCAATGCAACTCCCTTTCAGATGGTTTTTGGTTAGAATGTTGTGCTTCCTTTGGACTTCTTGATACCGACCCTTAAGGTTGCACAAGAACATCAGTGGACCGACCATGAATTATCAGCGAGAATAATGGACTTGGAACGATTATGAGAAACCAGGCTAAAAGCAGCAACAGGAATATATGCGGCAAAGAAACGACAGAAAGCATATTTTGATGCACATGTGAAAGATAAAGGCTTAAAAGAAGGAGATTTAGTTCTCGTGTATACGCTGAAACAGCACGCACGGAAGTTAGAAAAGCGAGGTTATGGACCTATGATCATTAACAGACTCTCGACAAGTGGAGCAGTACAGTTAGCCACCTTAGAAGGAGACATAATGCCTAATTATATTAGTGGTTGTAGAGTCAAGTTATATCAGGAACCTCTTACTGAGGATATGCTTAGACGGCTCACGTTGGCAAAGAAGCGTAAAGAGGAAGAAAATAGAACACGAGCGGAAGCTCAGGCAGAAGCAATAGAACGCATTAAACGCATGAAGTTAAGAAGACAAGGACTAGGAAGAGAACATTATAACCATCTGGAAACAACACCTAGATACCCCATGGCCATGTGTCAAGTAAATTCAACCACTCATCCTAGTATAGTGGACAGGAGACCATTCATTACAGTCAGGCTAGAGAACGGCAACCCTTGCCAAGAGCTCAGGGCTTTAATTGATTCTGGTGCTACGACTAGTGCGATTATATGGTCCCACTTTAAGGACTCAGGAATAGAAATGTGGCCAATTGAGGCATATCTCATAGGGCTAGGAGGCATGGAAACCCCTTACATGGGCGAGGTGGACCTTCCTATCCTCATTAAGGATGTGACCATGACAACGAAGCTACTAGTGTGCCATGATGACGATCTGATAGAACCCCTAATCCTTGGCCAAGATTGGCTATACGATCACTCAGTGGACCTAAATCTTAGACAAGGCTCCTTACATATTGGAACCTTAGATCAGAAGCGAGTGATACCGCTTGACTTCCCTAATGGCATAGACAGTTGGCTATAGACAGTTGTCAATCAGAAGGACGTCAGGAGATCTTCCCTGGGGCTTCCTGCAAACTAGGAGGGGCAGCTACCCAACCGCTAGGGCAGATGGACACAATCAGCGGTCAGGTGGGTTGCATCAGCGGCCAAATGAGCACAATACCCTACGGTGCTCATCCTTCCAAACTTGTTGCGGACTGGCCTAGATTAAAGATAAATAATGAATCACTTCCTAATGGGCAGGTCACGCAAGTGTTGGATCTCCCGTCTTTTCCAAAGCAGAGCGTCCAATGGACCTCTCAAACCCAACCACGAAGGAGTCAACCACAACAGAGGAACCCAGATCGACGACACCACCAGACAAGGCAAAGAAAGAAGCAGTCTCAGCAACACAAAGCAAGTGGCACAAGACAAATATGGGTGCCAAAAGAACAGAAAGCATCGATAGACTTCAACAACTTAGACATTGATAAGAAGAAGTCAAAGCAGAAGCAGAATCAGTATCCAAGATCCCCTCGACCTTCTTCTACAAGTTTGAACCTTTGACAAATTTGGATCGCCAAGAAGTACCTAACGAATAGACCCACACCCACGCAAATTTGGGTACCCAAACAATGTATTATAGCCCAACCCTCAAGCCATGTAATATATACCCCTCAGAAATCTCTTCACCCTTCAATAACACTACATACGATACCATCTTTCGTCCCTCAGAAGAAACACACCATCCGCTCAAAAACTCTTAGGATATGGATACCGAAACGTGTCCAGAAGACTTCCCCTAACCCATTGTCTGACACCACTACCACCTCAACTAATCTTCATCCTTGTAATAAATCACTTACATTTGAAACTTGTATAAATTCACACACCATAACCCCACATCGCTCATAATAAAAGCTCATCAAGAAATGTATGCATAATCTGAAGCACGTAGGTGTCTAGAGACCTGCATTAGTTTTGCAAAAAATCATAGCATCAATCACTTCACAACAACTGGCTACACGGGTTACACATCGGTTATGGAAAGGGATTGCGGTCTCACCTTAATGGGATCATAATTAATTTCCATACTAATGTGCTAATCTTTTGTAGCAGATCTTTTCCATTAGCTCGTCAGTCATCATGCAAACCAAAGAAGGACCATCAGAAGCTGGCCCAAGCACACCAATGGCCAATATTGGAGAATTACTCGCGGAATCTCATCCGACGATGCAACCACCAGAGTTTCAAGGTTTTCCAGGACCCATGCCAATAGACGATCCTCCTAGAGGATATACTGAGAAGATTCATCGTAACTCTCATTGGTTTGAAGGCCTAGCAGGACCATTAGCAGACGCTGATTTCATATTTGAGGCCAATTTGGCATTTGATTTTCGCACATGGGCCAAGTACCAGTTCTTTTCAAGATAATTTAAAGGACTACAGAATACACAAGATTTAACGCACGTTTGGGCACGAGCGGGATTTACAGAATATTTTAGTGACCCTCTGCCTAAACCTAATTTTTACAGATGCTTTTACCTAGTAACCACCTTGACAGCCTCAGAGAACAAGGATCTACCCGGAACATTCATGTTACCATCCTTGGTAAATGATCCTCCATTCAGAAGGTTTTATCTGTCTAAAGATTTAATTCGTGCAGCTCTCAAAATACATGGAACGCACACTCCTACGGAACGAGAACGGCTAGTTCCAGAGCCGATGAAACGTGGTGATGTAACTAAGTGGGAGGACATTTAAGCTATAACCCCTGAGCTTTCCAAGCCATTGCGGATATGCATGCAACATTTTACTTTCCCAGCTCAGGATCGTTTTACCATGCCCCACAAAAGAATCTGGTTTGGATTATACTTAGCATGTACTGGACCTCAAACGGTTGATCTAGCTAGCTGGATAATTGATCAGCTCTATTTAGCGCAACATAGATGGGAGCGAAAGAAGGTCATCAATGGATGTTGTGCACTTACAAGGATTATATATATGTGCTTGGCATATGACCTGCCGATCGAACGTGCATTGACAAGTGAGGAGCTGAAAGCATTTAAAGGGACCACTAAGAAGGCTAGAAAGTCTAGCAAAGGCAGAGCCGGAAAGCGGATGAGAGGCACTATCCCGTGCTTACAAGTCCTGGAATCACCCTCACCACAACCATCTCCAGAGCAGTCACCGACAGCAGCCACTCCCACCGTACAACCTATTCGAATCAGATTATCACGACCAGTGGTAACGGAGGGCACCACCAGTACTGTTGAACCTCAAGCAGCCACAACCCCAGACCCTATCACCACGGCAGTAGAAATTCCCACCACTATTGGTGCGGAAGCGTTCTCTTTTCCAATACCCCATTTAGAAGCAGAACAAGCAGCGCCACTGAACACAACGTTCGATTTTGAAATGCCCGATGCATTCTCCAATGAGTTCTAATTTTCAGAAGGACAACTATTTTCTCAAGAATATGAAAGGTCCAGCTATCCCACCACACCCCGGGATCAGACACAAGGACAGATTGTGTCTAGCTCTGATGACGAAAGAACAACAACCAATGATGACGAAGGCAATGACGAAGCCAGCCAGGGCACTCACGAATCCCAAGAGCATGAACAGACAGATGGCCAAGGCCAACAAACAGACACACATGGTGAACAAGTACCCATGAAGATGAAACTTGTGAAGCAGCAGCTTACACACTGGCTATTAAGAAGCTGTATAGAACTATGGAAAAAGTTTGAGCACGGAAAAAGCTGATTGAGGAAGAGAGTCAAGCAATAATAGAACAGGAACTTGTCATAGGCGGATTCGAAGACGCATACATCAAAGGATTCCGAGAGTTAGTCAAATCAATAGGCTCCAACGAAGCCCTTAGGTACTTGCAAAGAAAGCCACTACCATAGTTTGACCCCCGCAGAGTACGACTACTTTCCAAGCCCGGCGAATACATTCGTGTACCAACAGGAGCACAGTCTTCAGAACAAGCCAGGGAGGCACGCCTCGTCCCCGAAAGTTCCTTGGCAGCAGAAACCATCTTTGTAGACTCCCCACCCCGCGCTACAACTGTACATACCTCAGTAGTCACTGAAGTACCGACCACCCCAACCGCTCCTCCATCGTCGCCCATCCCTCCAGCCTCCCCTATTCACCCTCCTTCTCCCAGACCAACATCTTCATTCGCCGGTGGCATAGCAGAACTCGTCTTTACGACCACTCACCCCACAATTCCTGCACCCATTAGACCCAGTCTACCCCCTCACACATCCACCTTTCTCTCCAGCCCATTCCTCCATCCATCTTTCCCGTCCTTCCCCACACCTCCACGACCCCTTTTCCCATTCCCACCGCCATTAACCTTCTCCCCAGTCTCACCTCCCCGACCCACTGTAACCCCTCTTTCCCCTTTCCACCCAGCTGCTCCAGCCAGTCCCCCTGAAAATTACTCCTCAACCTTTGTAAATCCCGTATTTACACCAGCACAAGCATCCACAGTCACACCCATATTCACAGTCACCGCACTGGACACGTCCAATGACATGGACATCTCACCGCCCACTGCACCACCACTCACTGCACTTACGGCACGAACACTTTTAGGCACATCACAATTTTCCACAATCACCACAGCATCCACCTTCCCACCCCCATTCCCCATTCCCTTAGCATCTACACTCACTGCATCTTCATTTAGCACCCCATTAATACTATCACCCACTGTAGATAATGCATTTCGACAAATGTTCATGTGTATGATGCAAGTAAGAGATGAGTTCACATCTCTTGGCGATAATTATCAGCAGCTGCAGAGGACAACCACTGACTTACAGTCGCAGCTTAATTTATTATCTATTGAGAATGCCTCACTGAACAGCCGATACCAAGAATTACGAGAGGCCTATCATAAATTAGAACTAGAAAGCAACGAAAAGACCAAGGAAGCCATTGCTGACCTGGATAACTTATTAAGAGCCCAGACAGTCCGCAATGCAATGCTAACACGAAACATGGGCTTACTCAGAAGACATCTAGCAGCAGCAAAGGAAGAAAACCAGCGCTTTACAAGATCAGAACCGAGAAAACTTAGAAGCAGCTCTCGACCACCCAGACCAACCTTTGAGTCCTAGTCGGTTCAAAGCCATTCCCTCAAAATCAATGAAGATGCTGCTAGAGGATCATGTAAGACTGCTAGATGAATACGATCGCATGAACGAGGAGTTACAGAAACTCAAAGACGATTATAAACTACTTCAGTTACGAGCACCGGCACACCAAGACATACCAACACCTGTGGACCCCTCTCCTGACATCTTAGAGGAACTCAACGCATTACGGGCCTAGGTATCAAACCTTGAATCAAGGATCGCAGTATATGAAGCACCACCAAGGCCAGATTCCCCACCCGAACTACCAGCTGAGGAAGAAACTGTCACTATCCCGGTGGAGGAAACGTTTGAAGAGGCGTACGAGCCACAACCCATCCCAGGCGGACGCGTCACGGCCGAAGGCTAGATGACTTACGAACTCCCGACCCCCGCGTGGATGAAGACAATTGAGGAACTTGGGACAACACACTCAGCTAGAGTAGAGGCACAATTACATGCCATGGCGATGATAGAAGAAAGAATTTTACAGTCTCCATTCTTTGCTCATTTGGCCCTGCGACGATACATATTTGGGTATGAGCTACAGTATAAACCGTATTTTATGTTAATGGCCGAATACTAGTTAGCCATCGAGAAAGAAACAGGTAAGAAACCATCGCATGCGACTCAATTCGAGGAGGACGATTTGCCACTAGAGGCACAGCAAGGAGAGATCTATCAACCAGAGTGGCGCAAAGATTTACTACAGAAGTATACAGAAATGATGAGTACATGGGTAAAGGCACCTTTGCATTTAAAGTACAACCCATGTTGGGGACCAGTACCACGACGCCGCTCTTGGACTGCCTTTGCTATTAAGGTACAAAACAATAAGCAGTGCCAGGACTGGTTGAATTACCCCTATTTTAAGCCACCCATCGAGTTACCAACTGTAGGCTACATGATGGCTACAATTCGCCACTGGCCCCCTAGACTAAAACATATGGACGATATAGCGGCGCACATGACTGTCAAAATCTTTGACATGATGCAAATGATTTTTAAAAGTCTTCCGACACATTAAGGCACCTCATGTAAACACCCCGGGCTTTGAGCATGGCAATTTCGATCTGGTATATGATATGAGTACAACGCCATCACTACGGGTGTGTTATGCCTGGCATTGCAGAATAAAGTACCTACCGACGTGCTACAAGCAGACTTTCGAAGAGATGTTCACAACCGGCTTCTGGGAATACCATTCAGAGGTATTCATAAGCAGGCCTACACATTTATTACACTTATTTGCCTGTGAACGAATGGTCTATTCCACAAACTATCAGCTCCTGCCACCGGAAGAACTACAACCAATAGACGGGGAGAAACTCGAGGCCGACCTGGCCTGAGGCATTCGTATCTCCGAGCACACCCTCGCTCAAGACCTCCTACAGAACTATATCCGGTAGACCTTACAACAAGGTTCTGTCAGGGACGACAGAAGCGAGAGGGAGGGGTGTGTTGGAAGCAGCCAGAGGCATAGAAGATGCGGAAGCATGTAACGACGGAGCAGGGAGCCAGTCGAATCTTTTTTTCAAAGAATTATGTTTTCAAAACCTCCAACAGTGATTTTTATCACTATTGTAACATATGTAACATAGAAAACCCCATTTTGTAATCCATAGCTCCATTTTGTGCAAGTTGAGGAGTCCTCGAGCTTGAGGAGCTTAGGTAGAATGAGCGTATCAATTTTGGTTATTTTTAGACACCGTTTACCCTTTCAAATAGCATCTAGGACCTATTTTTTAATTATGTCGGTCACTAGATGTGAAACCGATCAAAACTAGTCTAGAAACTATAAAAAGAGCTAGAGAGCTCATTTTTGAGGTTGGTTAGTGTGAGCTTATAGCTATTTTGAGCTTGTAAAAGTGTTCTTGAGTAATAGAGTTGATTTCTCACCTTCCATTGTGTCTTGCTTGTCTCTTCGTAGTGTGTATGTGTGTGTGCATTTCTATGCTTCTCACCTTCACTCTCACTTCATCTCACGTTCACGATCTTCATATCACTCCTATCTCTTCCGCGGATTTACATTAAGGAGGTGGAGCTTCTTAACGTGGTTCTCACCATTGTGCTAGAGCAACAATCCCCCATAAAGGTTGGTGGCTTGAGGTCTTTTAGCAGGGGAGTTTCCCTAGAATTCTCTCCTTTATGCTTGCCAGGAAGAGGAAAATCTTTCCTAGCCTTCTCAACTATAAGAAGATTAATCATCTCTCTTTGCTTCCTAGCTAGGAAAGAGATAACATGGGTCTCTAGTGAGATCATCTGAGACTTAAGTTGTTCAATGAGAGAAGTCATGCTACCAATGTCTCTCTCTAAACTAAGGGTTTTTTCCTTGAGCTCGGTGAATCGCTTGTGTCTAACAAACTCACCATAGATTTCTACATAAGAGTATCCCTCTTCTTGTTGTTCTTTTTTCTCTACTTTTTGCTCTACTTCTTGCTCTTGTTCTACTCCTTCCATCCTATGGTCTAGGTCCTCTAGTTGTTTCTCTCTAGGTGGAGAAGTATGCTCTAAAGTTTGCTTACCCTTAGGATCCATGTTTTACTCCCCCTGTTTACTAACTAGAGTGTTTACAAACAATGGAATTATTAAACTTTATAAGCAAGAAAGAGAGAAAAAATATCACTAGAGCACTTCCTTAATACAATGGAAGACTTCCAAAGCAAAATTGAAGCAATCTTGGAAGCGATCTTGGAAGCGTCAAGGCTCTGATTTGTAATCCTTGCTAGGCCCAAATGAAAATTAATGTCTAGCTTGACCAAGAGGGGTCTCATCACCAAATACCAACAAAAGGATGCCAAAAGTGTGTGGCGATAGCCAAAAATATATAAACTGAGAAAAATTGAAACACGTTTGGTCTTTACCAGTTCTAACCAGTAAAAAATGAGTGGTCCATAACCTGCAAATGAAAGCTATGATGCCATGAAAGTTGATTCCGATGCCAAATGATAAAAAACTATGCTTGAGAGTGCATGCCTAGTTTCTATTAAAGAACTGTAAAGGGACTTTGGTTGGACAAATCTTCTTGAAATCAAGCAATGTTTGATGCTCAAAAAGGGATAAGAGTGGAGCTTTATAATATCACAAAAATCACTTCAATCGAAGGCTAGAGCATGAAACTATGGGCCGGAGAAGATGGGTATGTCGAAAT
>CM035422.1:22192598-22205098 GCA_020310875.1 Ceratopteris richardii
TCTGATGATGGTTTGTTTGCAGATTTTTTCCCCCTTCCTGCCACATTCTTGACTTCTCATCTTTTATTCTCAAACTTTGTGAAGCACGAGGGATATGAGATGGACCTGGTTCTGTTTCAGGAAGCTGACTTCCAGCTGACTGTGATTTAAACTCTGAAATATTCAACATGCCATGGACTGTGTCCAGTTCCCCAATTTCAGAAATGCATCTTTCACATTGACTGTTTATGAGACTTAAAATTTTCTGTGAAAAAAATGATTCACTTGATTGAGAAGCCGGATGTTGCCCATATGGGAGAATGGGCCTAGTTGGTATTGATGAAGACGTGTCAGTAAAACCTGTAGTGGGAATGCAATATAACACTAGATCAGATATCACTATTCAGTTCAGGACAACTTATTTAAAGTTGATACGCCAAACATGCATACCATTATAAGCACAATTATCTACTTATAGATATCTGTGTTCATGTGCATGTATGTATACAAATGTACATGTGCACACATGTATGTATGCAGGCATGCACGTGTGACGTATGTATGTATGTATGTATGTATGTATGTATGACATATGTATGTATGTATGTATGACATATGTATGCATGTATGTATGACATATGTATGCATGTATGTATGTATGTATGTATGTATGACATATGTATGTATGTATGACATATGTATGTATGTATGACGTATGTATGTATGTATGACATATGTATGTATGTATGTATGTATGTATGTATGTATGTGTGTATGTATGTATGTATGTATGTATGTATGTATGTATGTATGTATGTATGTATGTATGTATGTATGTATGTATGTATGTATGTATGTACGTATGTGTATGTATGTATGTACGTACACACATATGTGTATGTATGTACGTACATACATATGTGTATGTATGTATGCAAGTATGTATGTACATACTTACGTGCGTACGTATGTGTATGTATGTATGCAAGTATGTATGTATATACGTACGTACGTACGTACGTACTACGTATGTATGTATGTATGTATGTATGTATGTATGTATGTATGTATGTATGTATGTATGTATGACATATGTATGCATGTATGTATGTATGTATGTATGTATGTATGACATATGTATGTATGACATATGTATGTATGTATGTATGTATGAAATATGTATGTATGTATGTATGTATGTATGTATGTATGTATGTACATATGTATGTATGTATGTATGTACGTACATACATATGTGTATGTATGTATGCAAGTATGTATGTACATACTTACGTGTGTACGTATGTGTATGTATGTATGCAAGTATGTACGTACGTACGTACGTATGTATGTATGTATGTATGTATGTATGTATGTATGTATGTATGTATGTATGTATGTATGTATGTATGTATGTATGTATGTATGCATGCATGCATGCATGCATGTATGTATGTATGTATGTATGTATGTATGTATGTATGCATGCACGCATGCACGCACGTAGGATTGTATGTGTGTATGTATGTATGTGTGTGTTTATGTATGTGGAGCACGACACAGAGCCATGCAAAAGAGATGTGCTACCATCTTCATCCACACATCATCATAAGCTCGCTCAATAAATTAGCGATAGGCATATTAGATTCCATAGCTTGCATTTTCATATCAGTGGCTCACTTTTTGTTTAATCATTAGCGCCTTTCATTCTTAGCCATTATTTTAGGCATCCTTGAAAGTTTTGTAATTGGTACCATGTTTTAAGTACATTATACCGCTCTAGTTTTGTCCTTTGGTATTCTCTCTCCTTCATCATTGTTGCAAAGTTAGAAGACAAAAAAAAAAAAGAAAAATGAAAAGAGAATGAAAAGGAAGAATATGAAAAAAAAGCAGAAAAGCGATAGAATCATGGTATGGGCTATCGTCTCTCCAAGAAGAAGAGGCCAAAATTGGAAGGCATTTCTTTTAGGAAAAACAACTTTCTTAATGTAATTTGTAGATATGCTTTATATATCAGTCACCACAATTTTTATAGAGATTACATAGACTGGTGACCTTACTAAGTGGACGAGATGTAGAAGTCAATAATAAGCTAGTGGACCATACTAGACCAAGCTAGTGGACGAAACCAAGCTAATGGGCCAGGCCAAACTAGGCCAATGGAACAATTAGATGAGTCTAGACAAAACTTGAACAAGATAGTCAGATGAACAAAAAGAAGCTTTTTGAACTTATTCAATAACTAATGAAAGTGCCTATTCCAACTAGCCCCAACTTCCCTAAAGTGTTCATGGATGCGAATGCTTAGGCAATAGAACAGATCCTCATCCAATATAATGAGAAGCACACTCTAGATTGTCCCATTAAGTATGCTAGCAGATACTCAGAAAAGGAGAGAGAAATTTCAGTACTATTGAAAGGGAAGCTCAAGCAATAGTATTTTCCATCCAAAAAATTTGGCACCATCTACTAGAGACAAATTGTGGTGATCTCCAATCATCAGCTTCTTAATTACCTCCTAAATAAGCCCCAAGTAGCAAGGAGAGTGTGGAGATGGTTTCTCCTCTTCGAAGAGTCCAATTTCGAGGTAATTAATCGGTTTGAGAGACAACATGTGATGGTTGACCATATATCCTTCTCAACATGGATAGTTTGCAGTTCAATGATGAGTTCCCTAATGCAACACTCTTTCAACTGTGGGTAAGCACTTCCTATAAGGACGTTTTACACACTGGTATCCCAAGGACAATTCCCTGCAGATTAAACTCCTCTAAAAGACGTAGGCTTATTCTCAAATTCAGGGCTTATACGATCTTGAATGGATCTCTATACAAATATGTCTGTGATGGACCTTTAAGGAAGTGTACTGCACCTCATTCATACATATATATGTACATGCATACATACATGCATACATGCATACATACATAATACCTACCTACATACATACATACATACATACATACATACATACATACGTACATACATACATGCATACATACATATGTACATACATACATACATACATGCATACATACATACATACATATGTACGTACGTACGTACATACATACATGCATACATACATGCATACATACATACATACATACATACACACACACACACACACACACACACACGCACACACACACACAAATACACACATACACACATACACACATGCATGCATGCATGCATGCATGCATGCATGCATGCATGCATGCATGCATGCATGCATGCATGCATACATACATACATACATACATACATACATACATACATACATACATACATACATACATACATACATACATACATACATACATATATACATAAATACATACATACATACATACACATATACATACATATATGCATGCATGCATGCATACATACATACATACATGCATGCATACATATATGCATACATACATACATACATACATACATACATACATACATACATACATACATGCATGCATGCATGCATGCATGCAGACACACATGCAGACACGCATGCAGACACATGCAGACACGCATGCAGACGCATGCAGACACGCATGCAGACACACATGCACAGACACATATGTAGATATGTACATACATCCATACACTCATTTATTTGATTATTTTATTATTTGCAGACATACATATATACAATTACATAATAGACATGTTGTACATGTGCATGTTCTGTATGTTAGTGTGTCTTTATGCACATATGAGTACATACCTTCATGTGTAGGTTCATGTTCTGAAAATGTTTCCAGTTCAGCAATCGCAGGTGAGGGAGGATTCGCTGATAGTTGATTTGTTTCTTCATTCAAAAAGAAATTATCTGCACCATTGAGTGTTTTTCCTTGGATAGGTTCCATGTTCTTGCTGGTTTCTGCAGAAGGATCCGATTCACGCATATTAGAAGTTTGAGGAGAAGCCATTTGTCCCTTCATATCTATTATTTTTGTCTCTGAAAGTCCTGTTAAACTTTGATCACAAGTTCGATTATCAGCATTAATGACATTTGTTTCCTCCCATATATTGTTTTCATATATTCCAAGTTGCAAAGACGGATCCTTGTTGCATTCAATACTCGTATCATCTGATGAGGGTTGAGAATTCTGCTCTCCTGTTGACTTCTGTATTTGCATTTCTTCATCTTGTTGTTTCCGCCCACTTTCAAATTCTGTATTGTGATAATAAGCGTTCATATCCCTACCGTATTCATCGAAATTAACACTATGAATTTCATAAGAAGGGCATCCATACGTGCTATAATTTTTTCCTGTCATGTCCGTCAGTTCAATACCATCATCACTTAAGTATACGTCAGGCCTAAGAGAAGAATCTGTATCCTGCTGTGCATATGGGTCCCCTAGTAAGTCTGGATGACTGCAGCCATTTTCAAGATCTGGAATTCCATAATAATGATTATCTTGTGTCTTAAATTCTGGTACCATCAGCCTCTTCTGGCTTTCTGAAGCTTTGAATAAAGGATTGGATGAGAACTTCCGTGATAAAGTCATGTCAAAAGAACCGTGCATTGAATTGAATGAAGTCTGTGAATAGTCGGATCTCTTATTCGACAATTCATATTGATTGAAAGTAGCAGAGATGCCATATGGTCCTGCTTCATTTGTAAATCCATAACAACTCTGCCGACTTGATACTAGCATTTCCATATCTGGAGAATGTAGTACAGATTCCTGCAGCAAAGGTTCCATATCCATGTTGCTCCGAGCATTCCAAGTGAAATGGGAGATCATACATTCATTCTTATAAAGATCTTCAATAGCCTTCTGAAGCTCCACTTGAAGCTGAGTAGAATCTGGATTGGTCTTCAGCAATCTCTCAAGTCTCGAGACTTTATCTTCAAAAATGGCCCGTTTATGGCATAGATCCTGATAAAGGGGCAGAACGCAAATTGAAAAAGAGGAATTCACAACGCTTAACTAATTCATAATCCATTATCCCAGTGAGCGAATCTTTTAAAAAAGCTTCCAAAAACTTGTTTTACTAACCTGGATCCAAACTATTTTCTATCAAACAGAAGACTTATCTACCATGCATTAATTCTTAATTCCCTTTCAATGTGGT
Source organism: Ceratopteris richardii (assembly GCA_020310875.1). Classification (NCBI taxonomy): domain Eukaryota; kingdom Viridiplantae; phylum Streptophyta; class Polypodiopsida; order Polypodiales; family Pteridaceae; genus Ceratopteris; species Ceratopteris richardii. The sequence continues at coordinate 22,197,672 of CM035422.1, forward strand.
CATTATCCACCACGGTGGCCATTGTATCTCAGTCCATGATTATCAAGATCTGCGAAAATTAAGTTCTGAAGCCAGCCAGAAGATGGGAGATTCAGAAGTTGACCTCCATAACAAAAAATGCAGCCCAAGGAACACTTCCCAAAAGAGAAAGACGAAAAGAAAAATAGCAATAGACTTGAGGGTGTAGATATTCATGAGAGTACACTGGAATACATTGGAGGACAAGGAAACCTTGTAAATACGATCTCTTAACCTAGACAGATGTAAACTACCTTCATCGGTGTATGCCTGAGGTACCTCAAAGCTACAGTAACATGATTCATTCAGTTTGATCTCGATCTCTCTTTGTGATAAAAACTCTATCTGATGCAAACTTGTGCCATCTAGTCTTCTTTCTCAAATTAGAAAATGAAGGTGATAAATGTACTCTCAAGCGAGTCATTTATTCTGAGGCAGCCTGGCACTCCTCAGCATCTATGCAGACTAATTTTACATTGATGCCATTCAGATATGCAGGCTTTCCGTTTTATTCAACCCATTATGCATTACCAATGCAATAATATGGGCACATCCAAAGAAATTGCCCCTATTTAAAAGGATCTCTACCTTGCAGAAGTTGTCCAAAGGCCAACGATCATCATAGATGGGACATCAGTATACACCATACAACCCCGAGTCATGATGTTGGTGACCACAAATGTTGGAAAGGACAAAGGTGAGAAGCCTGAAACCCTTACTGTACTTTCTAGGGTAAATCTTGTAGTGCCCAGATCAAAGACAAGTACCATATCTTGGAGTCAAGTGTGTCCTAAAGAACAAGGGAAAGCACATGGGAAACAACTAAAATTGTACCCAGGCTCTCCATAAAAATTGAGAATGCCTATAAGCAAGTTGCGAAAAAATGTGGCCTCCTAGCTAGATAACGAGCTGCTAGCAAATACACAAATCACCATTAAAGTTATACTAGAGAACACAAAAAAATCCAATCAGGAATGATGTCATATCAACGCAAAACCATAAGATGATTTATTGGGCATAATGCATTTGGCCTGTTGGATGTTGTGGTAGGCTCCCTGGCCTACCCATTCTACTCAACTCATTCTGCACTACCAATGTGATGGATATGGGCACATCCAAAGAGAGTTCCCCCAACCAAAAAGATCTCTACCATGCAGAAATTGTCAAAAGGCAAAAGATCATTATACATGGGATTGCACATACAACCCCCATTCCCATGAGCCTGGTGACCCTAAATGGTACAAGGGAGAAAGATAACCAGCTTGAAGCCCTCATTGTATCTTCTAGGTTAGATCCTGAAATTACCATGTCAAAGGCAAGTGTCATATCTTGGAGTCAAGGATGTACTGGAGAACAGGGGAAGGGACATGAAAGACAACCAGTGATGTCCCCATTGTGTCCATAAAAATCAAGAAATCACATTAGCAAGTTGCAAGAGATGTGGCCTCCTAGGTATATAAGGAGCTCCAAATAAATACACCTATGAACGTTAAAGATATACTAAAGAACACAGATAAAAAGATCAGTCTATATGAATTGCTGATGCAATACTGGAGCAACTGAGCATTGAGCACAAGACTGATCTGCCTCTGTATTATGAAAATAAGTTGCTCTCAGTGGCAAAGAAGAATTATAGAAGCACAGAGAGAGGCACATGCCATTGTTTCTGCCTTGAAGAAGTTCTTCCACTATCTTTTGGAAGTGCCCTTTGTGTTCATCACTGATCACAAGGCATTGAAGTACTTATTAAACAAGCCACAGGTCACAGGAAGGATATGGTGATGGTTGTTGTTTCAATGGTTCAACTTCCAATTAGTACTCAGTCTTCAAATTATTACTAGAAATGTCTTAGGGATATTCAGTACTCAACAGAGCCAGGTTCAACACCACACTTAATGAGGACTACCCCAGGTCAAGAGGTTACAGCAGTGGTAAACACTTATGTACACATATACTGCTACAAACACTTAGGTACACAGATACTGCTACTAGACCAAGACTTCTTCTACACATCCACGTACATTCACAGTTGACTTGTCACTTGCAATACACATAGGACTCTCGCCTCCAAGAGAGTGGCTACAATACACGGGTATACTCCAACAGTCGACAGAATAACGAAGAATCAGACCCACAGAGGCATCAGGATCCTCCAAGATGAAGTGTGCAAGACATCCTTCCAGCAGCAGTAGCATGTACTCGAGCAGCAGCAGCAACATATACCTCTAACACCAGTAAGCATGTACCTCTCATGTACCTCTCTCCCCTTTAAGGAATGCCATCGAATTACTTGTTCCACCTCCTCTATCCCTGTTCACCCTCCCCCTTGATACCCTCACCATCAAGAGCCCCTATATCACCCACCCTGAGCATCCCTTCAACATCGACTATCTCCATCTCATCACCTCGCTCCACATCCCATTCCAGAGAGGCATCTCCTTTGATCAATAATAGGCACTCCCTTCCTCAACCACTGACATTCCTCCCTAGACCATCACCGACACACCTCCTGTATCCACCCCTTCTACTTCCACTAGTGTTCCTCCCTCATCCACTCATGATGCTCCTCCCTAATCCACCCACAACATCCCTCCAAGTCTCACATTCAGCACATTTTCATTTGCTACGCTCATGGAGGTGGTGGACACAATACGGTGGGGATTTTCCTTAGTTGCATCATACATAGATAGAGTTTCTATAACGTAGGTCCTCTGGCACCATTATGCTTCTTTGCTAAATGGCAAGCTCGCATATTTATGAAGAGACAGACACAAACAAAGGACCGCATTATCCAGAACATTCAAATAGAGACAAAGAGACTGCAAGACCTAGTCGTGCGTTGATTTTAGGAGTTGGATACATCTTACATTCTCTACATCATTCAAGAATTAGATGCTTTTTTTTAATTATTATGCACCCTTGCACTCTTAGCCACTAGCATCCATGCATCTAGTTTTAAATGCTTCGTTCATCTTATATTTTGATCAAGTGTGCTTTTTAATCGTGATGGTAATCCCTTGATTATAGATGTAATCTTTGAGACTTAGAGTCCTAGTAGTGGGCAATTTATACAAATGAAAAGAAAAAGTTTGCATCTTCTCTTTTGTTCCTTTTGGAAGCATTCTCCTCGTCATTGGCTTACTTGGATGTTGTTTCTTTTCGAGGCACATAACCAAAAAATACAAAAAGGGGGGGGGGGGGGGGGGGGGGGGGGGGGGGGGGGGCAGAGAGAGAGAGAGAGAGAGAGAGAGAGAGAGAGAGAGAGAGAGAGAGTTCATCGTACTGATGCAGGTTGGATAAGGCCTAGGACTCAAGGAGGAGGGCATAGAAATACATAAAAAGTGCCACAATGGCCTGTAAAGCATATATTCATATGGAAGTGGAAAAGGAACCATTATTGGAATGAGTCTTGCATCATAGCATCATAGTTACCGGCACGGCTGGAACGTTCGGTTCGGACTCCCGACCAGAATCGGAGTTTCCGACGTTTCCAAAATTTTGGAAACGGTAAGAAACGGGAAACGGTTATATATATATATATATATATATATATATATATATATATATATATATATATATATATATATATATATATATATATATATATATATATATATATATATATATATATATATATATACACACACACACACACACATACATACATACATATGTATGTGCATGTGTGTATGTATGTATGTATGTATGTATGTATGCACATAGATTATAGATGCTTTTCCTCAAGTACCATGAAACATATGGAGGAAGAACCAAAATCAAAAGACCAAACACGAAACGGGGCCAAAATCAAGCTAAACATTTCCATAAAAAAAAAGTACACCGGAAACGGCGTTTCCGTTCGGAAACGGCCCGGGGAAACGACCGAACCATTTCCGGACCCCGGAAACACCGTTTCCGGTAACTATGCATAGCATGCACATGGAATCTCTTGGAGCAAAGTTATTTAAAGGATGGAAGTTGAGCACTTCAGCATTTCAGGGCTGATGATATACGGAGTGGGTTGTATCTCAATAGACACTTGTGCAAGTTAAGTGTAAAACAGTCACTCACATAGGAAGTGCATGGTAGGGACTTGGTGCCCCCTCTAGGTTGGTGCCCCCACCACACTTCTTGGGAGGATCTTTCTTGTATTCCCCTTGCCAGTCCTATGTTATCTTGTAACCCTAAAGGCACGAATACAAGGCTCGTTTTTGTATGTGATTTTGCTTTATTTGTAGAATTGTCAGATATGTAGTGTTGTTGTTTGTCAAATGTGTAATTGCCGTGTCATGACTTTTCATTGTGGTAGTGTCAAAAGTGTAGTGTTGTTTTTTCTTTGTGGATACTATCTCGATGGGCATTTGTGGTCGTTGTATTTTGTGCCATGCAAGAACAGTCACTATCCTTGAAGATTTCCCATTATAGGCAACAACCCCTTACTCTTTGCAAAAGCATTGGAGTAAATAAGATCTTGCTCTGATATCCTTGCATGGGCAAGCAAAGACTTTATTATGCATTACAGCTTAGAATGCGCAAAAAAGGAGGGCGGCATTTACTTCCTCTCGGATAAGCTATAGATTCCACTTTTTCTTGAGTTCATGTTTAGAAACCCCGAATTTTGCATTCCCACAATTGTTCTTTAGTGGTTTTTTTCCCTTAATCTCTGCTAGAGTTTTGGGCACCTATATGATTTATTGTAATGTCCTCCCTTAGACTTCTCATTATGTGTGAGGCCAATTTTGGTCCTCTTTATAACCTTTCCAAGCTCACCCACTTCAACAGAGTCTTGAAAAGTTTTTGTAATCTCATAGATTTTGAAGAAGAGTGGGGAAAAATCAAAAAATGTAGTAAGCACCTTTCTATGCACACACTCTCTATCTTATGTGCATGTTTAGATGTAGGTGCTTTAGAATTCTTCTTCTTCTTGTAATAGAGTTTTTTAAGATGTTCTGATTTCCCACAATAATTACATGAAAACTTCTTGGACGAGTTGTTGGATCCTTGCTTAGAAGCATTGCTAAACGAATGACTTGATTGCTTAAGCTTGTTGAATAATCTTTTAGCTTTCATAGTCGCTTCTTGAGATGTTGAAGACTTTGCGCGCGAGTGATGGAGCAAAAGTCGTCATACTTCTTCTCAAGAAAATTTGATCTCTATTGTAGAGGGTAATGAAAAATGTCTCATATGATTTTGGGAGTTTGTATTAAAGCCTAATCGGCATATCTTCACTCGAAACTTTCCTACCATGTAACATAAGTTTGCATTGAGAATCATCAAAAGTGACAATGATCTCAATAACAGGGTCCTTGACTTAATTGTTAGGTTATGGAATTTTGCTTCTAGGGCATAAATTCTTGAGGGAGTCCTATCTTCATACAAATCTTGAAGTATCTTCCAAGCTTCATGAGAAGTTTTACAAGATGTAATATGCCCTTTTGTTAACTCATCACTCGCTAACAGTAGTTCTCTTAGGGCTCGTTTATCTTTAATGCTCCATACATTCCATGCAATAGGATCACTATCCTTGTCGGGTTCGGGTTTCATAGCATCTACAACTTCATACAATAAGTTCGTGTAAAAATAAACTTTGATAGTGTCCTTCCACAAATTATAATATCTTCCATTCAATCTTTCATTTTTTGGGATGAAGATAGGCGTGAACAATGGCAAATACAACATACTTGAAGAAGACGTTCAAAATGGTATTCATGATGCACTGCTTGAAGAAGATATTACTTCAAAAATGAATCACCACACTTGAAAAAATAGATGGGCTCAGCACCAAAGATTTGGAGGGAGGGGGGAGAAGTAGGGCTTAGAGTAACCCTATAGACACTTTGACACCCTTGGAGGCTTAGAGTAGCCTTCCCAAGCACAAACACAAAGGATCCTTCTTATATTGCTTGGATTTTATACAGGTTGTAGGGCACTTAATGCCAAAGTGTACCAAAATGTATTCTCCTAAGACTATCCGAAACTTGAAACAAATATGTGTGAAAAGAATCTTTTTCTTTACAAAAGAACAAATGCTCAAAACAAGGAATATTTCAACATTGAAGGATTATGCCATTCTATAGCAACTAGTGGAACAAATTGGAAAAACAAAGGCAATAGTGAGTTAGTCTTGGCCACTTGACTTTAAGTGTTGTAAATTAAACTTGAATCATAAGGAAGGAAATGAAATGAGTCATCGATGATGTCATATGACCACCTAAAAATCAGCATTCAATTTTGTTGTGGAATGTTTCGACTTCTTTTTCATGAATGGAGCACATATGAATATGCGCTCAGAGGAGTCAAATGACTGTTCCTTCAAGATATCTCTCCCCTTCTCTTTGGGGCGAAGGCCAGCACACTCCCAAATGTCAATCTCTCTCTCTCTCTCTCTCTCTCTCTCTCTCTCTCTCTCTCTCTCTCTCTCTCTCTCTCTCTCTCTCCCTCCCTCCCTCCCTCCCCTCCCTCCCCTCCCTCCCTCCCTCCCTCCCTCCCCTCCCTCCCTCCCTCCCCTCCCTCCCCTCCCTCCCTCCCTCCCTCCCTCCCTCCCTCCCTCCCTCTCTCGCTCCCCCCCCCCCCCCCCCTCCCCCCCCCCCTCCCCCCCTCCCCTCCCCTCTCTCCTCTCTCTCTCTCTCTCTCTCTCTCTCTCTCTCTCTCTCTCTCTCTCTCTCTCTCTCTCTCTCTCTCTCTCTCTCTCTCTCTCTCTCTCTCTCTCTCTCTCTCTCTCTCTCTCTCTCTCTCTCTCTCTCTCTCTCTCTCTCTCTCTCTCTCTCTCTCTCTCTCTCTCTCTCTCTCTCTCTCTCTCTCTCTCTCTCTCTCTCTCTCTCTCTCTCTCTCTCTCTCTCTCTCTCTCTCTCTCTCTCTCTCTCTCTCTCTCTCTCTCCCCCTCTCCCTCTCACCCCCTAAGGGACGAGAGAGAATATGCAGGATATGCCGAGAGGAGGTGGAGGACGAGGAGCACCAACATGTAGATGCCAAACATATGAGGATATCGGAGACCGCTACCCACAGCTCTTCACAGGGCCTAGAGAGATCAGGGCTTTATTGGAGACGGAGGACCAATGCCCTCTAGGTCGTTTCCTAGTAGAGCTCTATTGCCTTCGTGCCTCATTTCTCTTGCAGATGGAGATACATCGTACCCCCAAACTCATATTACAGATTTTTTCAGACCCACCGCCGGCGAGGGGCCAGCTGGATGCGGGGTGTCACATTATAGAGAGTAGAGGAGCTTAGACGACAACACCGACGACCGAGATCCCTACGCCGGAGAGCCCGTCTCCACAAGAGAGAGATTCAGGTGATTCACGCACGCCATGACATGGAGATACGGAGACGTAAGCAGCGCACCCCTACCCCTCTCGATGCGCAGAGCATTTTGAGGCTTGCCACGATGCCTTACCCACCGATGCATTATA
>CM035422.1:22210098-22215098 GCA_020310875.1 Ceratopteris richardii
CTTTGTTTACATTTCTTTTTTCCCTCATAATCACCTCTTTTCTTAATGTGGATAGCAAGCAGCACTGCATTTTTGAAAAGCAGGTAGACTCTGCATCCGATCATCAAGCCAAATGCTCGCTAGAAAGATCTTCTGTTCGATCTGCAGAAGATAGTCTTACATCCTGTTTACCATTTGTTGGCAAAATCCCACTTGTTGAAACCCACCTGTAGAATGAAACATGCAGATAACTAGAGCCTTTCATTGAACAGATACTATCATTGGAATTCGGTATCCTGATTTATTCGAGGGGAAGTGTGTCAAGGACCGGCTATGGAGGCTGCAAAGTCTATCTCTGGCCACTCAAAAACCGGCCACAGATCCTTCATGTGCACCTAAATCCGGTGACCCAAGGTCCATTTCTCTGGCCATCTGAAATTTAGCCACCGGACTCTCATGTGCACCTAAATTCAGTGACCCAAAGTCCCTCTCTAGACACCTGAAATCGGCCATCGGACATCCATGTGCTCTTGGAACACTTTTCAGGTGACCCAAAACATGATCTCCAGCCACCCAAAAACATGTCCATGTGATACCCCTATCAGTGTACTTTATTGTACTCAGCAAATTTTAATGTACTTCAGTGTTAAAAAATAATAATAATAATAATTAAAAAAGGGTTGATGTGATGGTAGATCTTTAGGGGAAGTGAGGCCTGTTTGAAGACTTGTACGACCCCAACTACTTCTTTCCTTGAGAAAGTGATTAATTGTATTCATTGTACTTGCAAATAGTACTTTGTACCTCAAGGTACCGTACTTTGTATACTTCAAGGTAGTGTAGTTTGTAATTTAGGGTTACTTGGTACTAGAAAGGGGAACTTATGGGTACTTATGCGTTCGGATGCAATATACAAAAGAAACCCCCTACAAATTTTTGATGCATTACCTCTTTTTCTCCTGGACATGCAAGTATGCTTGCCTATCGTCTTGCCAAGTCACACTAGATCCCATGGTACTTACTCTTGCACCATGTGACATGTACTTTTCACTTTGTGTTTTCCTCTTTCCACTTGACATATTTGTAAATGTCTCGTCCCCCCTTGCAAGTGCATTCTTCCCCACTCTCTTCTCCTCATTTTCCATGTAAATAGAATCTCCAAGATGCTTCTTCCCAATGTACTATGATGGAAGTTGGGCTAGGTATGCCCATCTCTGACTTCAACGGGCTGATCTTCTCCTCATCGTTATAAGGAGAAGATTACACGATGCACAGAACATCATCAGATATTAGATGAGCATAGCCAAGAGTGACGAGGAGAGATTACTAGAGATCATTAGAGCTTGAACTTCATAACTCTTTGCACTTGGAACTCGTGCAAGGAGTCGTTCCATGATTGTGGTTGGGGAGTTTGTGCTCGCGGTGGGTCCGTGCCCACGCTTCTCAAGAGGATCCCCTAGTGCCTTCTCTATTCTTAGGTTGTGAATATTGTGCTTTGACTAGCTCTTGCAATTTGAGGGGTTCTATTCCTAACTTGCACTTAGAGTACTCAGTGTACTTTGGTGTACTCAATGAACTTGAGTGTACCTGAGTCTACTTCTAGTATCATTGTTGTTGTTCCATTGTATTGTGTGACCTTTACTTACTAAAGTATCACCATTGATGGGTGCATCTTAGTATTATTGTGTCTATTTGCTCTTCAAACAAACCTCACTACCTCCAAAGGTCTACCAACCATCATCCACAAGTCCAATTTCCCAAAGTAGACTAATTTGCCAAAGTAGACCAATTTTACAAAGTGGTCTAAAAATCCAAACTCCTAAATTCACAAGTCTTGACCAAATTTACATAATGGACCATATTTCCTAAAATGGACCAATTTTACATAATGGTTTAATTTGCGCAAGTTGACCCTAACTTTCAAGTGGTCCAAATCTCTAAGTGGACCGAATTGCCAAGGACCAATTTTCCTAATTCACGACTTGGCAAAGCAATAAGGTTCAATCAAGTTGACCAATTTGAGAAGATATGGAATTATTCGGCAAGGTTTTCCCTACTTGTACACTAGACCACATTGAGGGCATGCAAAAAGGTAAAGATAGAAGACCACCTCTTCTATGAGAATCTTTGTCACAGGTAACAAAATTTAGAAGATAGTGGCTTCCAAAAAGAAATGGACTACAATGGACCAATGTGCAGACTAGCCCACTGTTGAGACTCCAATTGTAAGAACAATAGAATCCACATGGCAAGCAAATGATTTTGTCACTTTTTCCACCAGTCATACCTTAAGAGTCCAAGAAAAAGCTATATAAGGAGACCTCCAAAAGGTGAAAAGGACACAAAGGGAACGCCCAAAGAGCCCCTATTAAGCACTTCAGCTAGCCTATTGAGTACTTAGCATGGCAAGATCTAGAGAACTTTCATGTCTATTCTTGCTTACAGCACTAGAGCACTGAGCACCCACCTCATTGGCATATCATTCCTTGAGAGAAAGAAAAAGCTTGCTTGACACTACTGACTAGAGTCAATAGGCAAGGAGTCGTGAGTTATTCATCTCTTGATATGAAGCTAGCAGAGGAAGGCTAGCGGTCTTAGCGCATGTATGATATAGGGATCCTTCTAAGATTTAGTCTCATTAAGTTGATGTCACTATATCATTGTGTTATTTGCTCTTGGTCTTACTGCCGTGTACTCTTGTGCTTACTGTATTCTTGATCTGTATACTTTCTACTTGTATTTATGCATTTGCCTCTATTTCTTACTGTCTACTTGTTGTATGATCTCCTTTTGAGAATTCAAATTGCAACTTATATTGAATACTGCACTTAAGAGGACACACCACATAGAGCACTAGAGGAAGAAGCTGATCTACAGTTATGGTTTTGCTCAAGTGCTTTATTTCCATAAATCCCAGTATAACTCTTCAAAACAACACTCCAAATTTGATAGAATTTCCTTCAAATAGTCATGGCTCCCGTAATCCACTTTCTATTAAGCTGCTTGATGTCCCATTTCAAACTGTATACATAGTAGTAACGTATCTTCCCTCAAGCACGCATAGAAGTTGATTACGTTGTTGTTATCCATTTTTGCAATTTTCCTAGACACCAAAAAGCCTTTGAGAAGAACAAGTATGAAGGGAAACTAAAGATTTTTTTTAATCAATCTTTCAAGCACATAATTGAAAACATAAAATTGAATTTTGGATTTCGATAGAAATGACTATTTGGGTATAGGAAAATGATTTGAACTTCATAAATTTCTGGAAGGGGTGCCAATATACCTTGTGAACAATTTTTTATGAATTTCCCTTATAATATTTGACATTGGTTAAAGATTTTAAATGTTGTATTACAACAATAAAGGCTTTGATAATTAATTTCTTTTAACAAAATGCTCTGTTTGTGGCAGTGGTTCCACTATTGCACAAACTTAATTGGGGAAAAAAAAATAACTTCCTGCCTTTCTAATGTTGAATTGTGCAATGAAGTATGCATTCCCTTCTGTGTTTAATAGGTGCCAAAAAAGAGGAACTAGGTATACATTGTGCAATCAATTACCTGAAAACTAGGAACAATGTTCCGATCAATTACTGTTGGTGGAAGTGACTGCCAATACCTATGTTCGTATCTTTTCCGTAACAAAAACCAGATAAGGATCATGATCGCAAGCACGAAAAATATAAGTGGAACAGCAATGAAAACTGGTACGATATTGCTACCAATATAAACCGGTACACCTGCTCTAAACATAAGAGAATGATAAGCACAGAGTATCAAATATCAAAAACAATAAAATAATTCAAAGAGATGATTAGACCTTCTAAATCATTCTTTGATAATACTGTGCAGTTCCATTTTCCTGCATAAGCACACATATAAGCAAGCATGTAAGGTAGCATCCAGTTAAGAAGAAGTACAGATTTTCAATCGAATTGCCATATTTTTCAAGGATCAATTGTTTCTGTAAGGATTGCACACAGTATTGTTCCATTTTCAGCTTTAGTCCATAGAAGCAACTTGTGTATTGAAAAGAAGTTAGAAGATTCAGAAGGCAGAATATAAGAAGTAACAAAATAAGATCTCAAAGATGAGGGAAAAAGGATTAGACAAAGACCAAAGAATTTCCAACATGCTCAGAAAATATCATCACGTCTCCTTGTTCTGAATCTGTAAGAAGAAACACAGTCGACATAAGGATCTAGTTTGAATGAATCTGATGAATTTCAGATCAAACTCTCGTGTCGTTTAATTGTAGCATATATAGTATTTCATGAAATTATACTTAAGTGGGAAGTGAACCCTTCTCTAGCCCATTGGTATCCAGGTCATATATCCTTTTCATGCGAGGGTGGTGACTCGGAGTATGAACGTGTGCATGTGTGAATGTATGCATGCATGCATGCATGTGTGTGTGTGTGTGTGTGTGTGTGTGTGTGTGTGTGTGTGTGTGTGTGCACGAGTGCGTGCGCACGCGCGTGCATGCACGTGAGCATGCATGTGCATGTGCATGCACATGCATGTGTGCATGGAAGTTTTGAAGTGGAACTACGTAATCCCAACCATGTGTACACTTTAATGAATGTCAGAAAGGCAAATCTGAGTCTAATCTTCCTTACTATCATCATATGTCGCACTATATATTTGTTTGTGAGAGAGTTATTGGAGAAGACAAAAAATGAGGCATATTGCCTTTGCGACATCCATATACTTGGCATATTACTTTTGCGACATCCATATACCTGACATATTGCCTTTGTGACATCCATATACATGGTAGGAATAGAAGTTCTGAACTACTTATATGAAGCTCCTAAATCATGAAGGAAAACTTCCACCTTAACATCATCATCCACATTCATGCCATCTATGCCAATAGATGCAAGTGACTCAAATATGCTTTTGATTTTCAAGGTGTAGTAACTTACCGACATGCCCTTTTTCTTCAATGTACGTATTATATGTAGCACCTTCTTGAGTTACAATTTCCGTGCCTTTGTGTTGCTCTCATACAATGTG
>CM035422.1:22222598-22307598 GCA_020310875.1 Ceratopteris richardii
CTGACATAGCCTGAGAATCATGAACTGCACATGCCGAATCATTCATAAATTTTTCATAGTCTATGAGCTTATACAGCCCACGACATAAAATGCCAGAAGCAATAATCACATCGCCATTTGAGAGATCATGGACTGTACACCTGTCATCAACGAATTTCACAACCAAGCCAATCTTGGCTAATGCAGAAACTGATAACAGGTTCTTTTTGATCCCTGGCACAAATAAAGCATCTGACAAAGTGAAAGAACTACCATCGGCAGTAGTCAGAATGATCTTACCAACTCCCATAACAGGATAAGAGGAGTTATTGGCGCATGTGACAGTATTCCCTGTAGGGGAAGGCTCGAGTGAAGAGAAGAAACTGCGCTGCGAGGTAATATGTTTGGTTGCCCCACTGTCAAAGTACCAAACATCTGAGTCTACTGCAGACATGCACTGATCATGAGAAGATGGGTCAAAACTGCAGACAGTAGTAAACGCCCATTCTTCTTCCTGCACAAGATTTGCAGACTCTGTTTTTGGTGTAGAGGCCTCTGCAACAACCATTCCAGCCTCTTTCTTCTTTGCCTCTTTAGCAGCCAGTTTTGGACAGTTCTTTATAATATGATCATTTCCTTTACAGTACTTGCAGAACAATTTCTGCTTTTCTGATTTCTTCTCATCTTTATCCTGGTTCTTCGATTGTGCAGCATTTGCAGATTTCTGCTTACTAGTAGAAGAGCTCCATTTTCCTTTGCCCTTCTGACTAGCCAGGAAAGCTTGATCTGCAACACTCATAATGGACCTGTTCTGCCTGGACTGATCTTCCTGCAACAGAACAGAGACTAATTCCTCAAATGACAAGGCATTCGGATTGCCTTTCATCATCAATCGAAGAGTAGAGGCAAAACTCTGATATGAATCAGGAAGGCCATTCAGAACGGTCTGCACAAGTGAGCTATCTCGTATAACCTCATCAGCAGAAATCAATTGTTCCTTCAGGTCTTTGATCTTTGTAAGAAAACTGTCCATCGAATCACCTTCATTCATGTGCTCACTCTCCAACTGTTTTCGGAGGTAAGCAACACGAGCCTCATTCCTAGCCTGGGACAAAGTGGTAAGTGTATCCCAAGCATCCTTTGCTGTTTTGCAAGAGCGAATGTGAGGAATAATGGCACGTTTGACAGACAAAGCTATCAATGCATGTGCCTGGGCATCTCTGCCATCCCAACGAATCTGCTCTGCAGTAGGTGCAACAGAAACAGCAGCACGAACAGGAACCTGCGGAATATCATCTTCGACACCATCTTCATCAGCTCCAACACCTGTATTTGTAGTACCTGTCGTTAGAGGTGTAACAGGACGTCTTTCAACACCCTGCACAATGTTCCACAATCCTTTTGCAACCAGTACATGTCGCATCATATAAGCCCATAATGGGTAGTTGGTACCATCCAACTTATCCTCAACAGCCAACATACGGAATACATCACTGCTTTCAGCCATGGCCGGTGACTAAAATACCTTGATGCAGAAAATTGACTCTATCTCAAAAAGTTGAACAGAACTGCCCAGACTAGACCTGTAGCAGACTTCGAGACGCTTAAACTGGCGAACAGAAACTGGTATATACCTTTGGCACAAAAGGACGAAATAGCCTGCACAAGCACTGCGATAGTGCATTCGCGAAGCTGTTTTGATCTCGGAAACACCCTGAGTATGCTCACCAAATTTTGTGCGAATCTGAGACTGCAAACGGAGGAGTGGTCGACGGCGCCCTAGAAGAAGCAACGACCTGCTCTGATACCAATTGTTGGAGTTAGACGTCTGCGGAAGCACGCGAACAGCACAAGGAAGAAAGATAAGCTTGGAGCACAACACACAAGATTGAATGTATTACTAGAGAATGTAACAAAGATAAGTAGCCCATTAGGGCAATAGGCGTATATACAAGCCGGGGGAAAAAAACCTCCTAAAGAGGGAAAAAGTGCCCGGCAGTTCCTAGAGTGTCCACACACATCACTACCTAAAATATCAACAGTATTGTCATCCAACATTTGAAAAACTTTATGCAAATGGCATTCATGTTCTTCCATACTTTTACTATAAACCAATAGATCATCTACAAAATCAACCACAAACTGATCAATAAAAGGACGAAAAAATATCATTCATGAGCATCATGAAAGTAGCTGGAGCATTAGTTAAACCAAAAGGCATTATAAGATACTCATAATGACCAAATCTAGTACGAAAAGCTGTTTTATGTACATCATCGTCCTTGAATCTTATTTGATGATAACCACTTTTTAAGTCTATTTTACTACATACAATACCTCCTAGTGCATCCAGAATATCGATGCAAGGCATCGGATATCTATGTTTTATTGCAACTTTATTTAATGCTCTAAAGTCTATACACTCTTAAAAGATCCATCCTTTTTACAAACCAAAAGCATTGGGGCTGCAAAAGGTGAATAACTGGATCTGATGATGCTTTGTCAAGATATTCCTCGATTGTACGACGTACTTCTGCCTCTTCTTGTAGACTCATTTGATACGGCTATCTGGCAGGTGAATGAGCTCTTGGTACTAGCTCAATCCTATGCTCCACTTTTCTGCGAGGCGGAAGACCTGAAGGTAACTCTGAAAGAAACGTGTTTGGAATTCAATTTTCATTCTAAAAGCTATTTGAGCCTCCAGACTAGTTTGAATCTGTAAAATTAACAACTCCTTATGCTCAAAATATAAGAAATACAAATACTTACACTCTACTTTTACCATCACAGAGGTAGATGCTCATTTGTACACCCTGACGTCGGGCTCTCCACGAATGATGCGGCGACCATTATGATTGAAATGATATATGTGAGTCTGAAAATCAATATTTGGCTTCTTACTTGCATGCCACTATTTACTGAGGATGATCAAATCTAGCCAACTTTGCGATCTTGAAATCTATCTCATCTCTATAAGTCTGTATCTGGACTGGTAATCCGACATCTCGTCGATCCCAAGTCTAAGATCCCTTCCCGTCAGCCAACTCTACCCTGTAGGTGTATTCAAATGGAGTAGTCTTCAACTTTAGTTTCTTCATTAAAGAAGATTAATAACATTATGTGTGGATCCTGTATCAAATAGAACTTTAATGAGATGTCCATGAAATTCACCACTCATGACAACCAACTCGATGTCTAGAAACTGGTACCCTTTCTAAGCAACTGGGGATAATACCACATCTGGAATATTCTTGACCTTCTTAGTGACTGTTATATTTAAGATGGGTTGTATATCTTTAGATGGAGGATCCATCTCAGTGTTTGTAGCTAGATGACATGCTTGCATATGTGGTAGCTTGGATTTAGAATCCAAGTGCCACCTTCAACATAGATCAAACCACTACCAAAGTGATGATGACTCCCGACATAGGGTCAGAGCAATTGTGAGTGGCATGAGATACTATGGTTGCAAACGATGGCCAACTTGGTGGTGCTGCACAAATATTTTTCATCTTCTACATCTACACATCCAGCCTAATCATGCCCAATGACACCCTTGTGAGCTCCTTCATTATAGCCCTCGATAATCTCTTATCAACATAGCTAGACATGTCAGTGATCCATGATGCATCGATCTCTACCCCTCTGTAATGAGCCATCATGCCCATGTAGAGGTTGTCCTTGCAATATAAGGGTACCTTCACATTCTCCATGTGCCTAGTTTACTTCAGCCTCCATGGCTAGCACATCGTGAACACTTATTAACCCCCTGATAGCCTATTGAATAAGTTTTTCGAGCTATCGGTTGTCTCCTTTGGCAATGGCAATGTTGGTAGTGGTTCTGGTTCAAGTGTTGCAATTGCTCTAGTAGCCTCCATAATATTGTTTTGATCATCAGGAATCCCATGTATATAACAAAATCAAGATCATAAAAAAACATCTTCCTTGTGGCATGCATGCCTATGATATTGGAGTTTGAGTTCTACGGAAGCACATGCAACACAAAGAAGACAAAGAAGCTTCAAGCACAACACACAATATTGAATGTATTACCAAGACAATGTACAAAGATAAGTGACCCATGAAGCATATATATGGGCCAAGGGGAAGAAACCTCCTAAAGAGGGAAAAAAGTGCCCTGGTGGTCCTAATGTATTCAGACATATCACTACCTAAATATATCAACAAATCCCCCTTGGGAGTGATGTGGTGAACAAGGATCTTGCACTCATGCATAAGGAAGTGCCAAGCTATGTGGAATCAATCAACAAAAGGAAGTAAGCCAGAGCTTTGCAAAAGCTTCAAGCTTCTCCCTAGGTAGAGCTTTTGAAAAGATGTGCAATATTCTCCTATGTGGGCACATATGCCAAACTAATCTCTTTGGCAAAGAACCTCCCCCGCACATAATGATAGTGCACCTCAACATGCTTAGTGCAAATATGGAACATAGGGTTCTTTGCAGCTACCAATGCGCTCTAACTATCACTGACAATGGTGGTGGCACAAGACTTACCAACACCCAAATCATCCATAAGGCATTTGAGCCACACACACTCAACAGTCCTTGTGAAAGTTGCCCTATGCTCAACCTCAAAAGTAGAAGTGGCCATAGTAGGTTGCTTCTTGTTCAACCAAGATATGCAGGAGCTACCAAGCATGAAGCAAAACCACTAGTGGACACATGAGTGCATAGCAACCAACCTAGTTAGAGTCAAAATAGCATGTAAATTTGGCAGAAGTGATGCCCCTTGGGATAAAACAATCCAAGTATCTAGGTACCACTGAAGTAGCAAAAGATGTGCTTAACTACCCGCCAACGGTTGACACCTGGGCAATGCATAAACCTTCCCATCTAGTGTAATGATAGAGAATAGCATCAAATGCATCTCCATCATCATGAAGACCTAATCCTAAACCTATCTCCACAAGAGTTGCAATAGGTTTGCATTCTTCAAGGCCAAAATGCTACAATAATGTGTCAATATATTTTGTTTTACACAAAGCTAGTCCGACATCAACTTGCATAAATTGAATGCCCAAATAATGATGCAAGATCCCAAATATGATATCTCAAATGAGGCATGCAAATCAGCCTTAAAATCAGCAATACACTTCTCAATAGGACCAATGAGCAGCATATTATCAACATAGACAACAATGATCAGAAGCATGTCATTTGCATGCTTAACATAAAAGGTGCTCTCAGTTGGACTATTCTCAAAACCTTTTAAAATCTAGTAGGCATGTATCTTTTCATACCAAGCACATGTTGTGCCTTTTTCAACATGCACACTTTGTATTCATGCCCATTCTACACAAAACCATAGGGCTGAAAAAAATACAGTTTGTCATGCAAGTCACCATTATGAAATGCGGTTTGTGATGTCCAATTGATGTACATTCCGACCATGATGAGTTGCAAGTGCATAGATGCTATGAACAATAGTCATTTGGCATGTATGTGCAAAGGTCTTATCAAAATCAATGCCTCTTTTCTGAGCATAACCTTTTGCAACAAGCCTAGCCTTATATGTGTCAATTGTTCCATCAGGCTTATGCTTCAACTTGTATACCCACTTATTGCCAATCGCCTTCTTGCTAGGAGGCAAGTTGCATAAAGACTAGGTATATTTTGATTGCATAGCAGCCATCCAATTTTCAAAATCTTGTGTCTCATCAAAGGAAATAGGCTCATTCTCATCACAAAGACTAGAGGTAGTCATAACATAGCAATCTGATGTAGAAAAAGCACTATGAGATTCTAAATGAGTACGATATGATAGGGATGCATCTAATTTGGTATCTTGCAAAGTCTACACCAGCCATTTAGGCATAGTTTTTGCCTGCTCTATATCATTCTCTCATCAATAACTACATCATGTAAATCTACATCAGTATGGAATGATGTGCATCATCATGTGAAACATGTGAAGGCTGAGAAATTGCCTCATTTGGACTAGCACTAGACTATGCACCTATAAAAAGAGTAACAAAGTATCATACACATCTTTGGAACTAGTTCATGTGTCCTTAGTACATGAAAGTAATGGCTGAATAGCATCTTCCACCAAAACAACATCACAGCTAACCAAAATGTATTTAGCCTATGGACGATAAAGGCAATAGTTTTGCTTTCAAAACTATACCCTACAAAAATACATTTCACTGCTTTATCATCCAATTTCTTGCATTGTTGTTTAGGCACTAATCCATATGCCAGACAACCAAAGAAACACAGGTGAGCAATAGATGGCTTGCAACTGTGCAAAGCCTCATATGGATTGATGGAATGCAATGATTTAGTAGGACACCACTTAAGTAAAATGCTACACAAATACCAGTCTCAAGCTAGAAACTATGTGGTAAAGCCTAACTCTTGATCATACACCTCACCATCTCCATGAGTGACATGTTATCCTTTTCAACAACTTCATTCTGTTGAGTTGTATATGGCACTATACACTGATGTTTTATCTCACATTCAGCCAAAATGGATTAAAACTAGAGGACATTTATTCCCCTCCTCGATCAAGAATGAAGGGTGCCCATTTTACGTGCTAAAAAACTTTCATCCTAAACCAAAAACTGTTGAAGAACATAAATAGTTTGGACTTTGCTTTCAAAGGATATACCCATGCATGCTTGTAAAATCATCAATGAAAGTCACGAAGTAAAGGTAGTTCCCAAAGAATCTGTTTGCATAGGACCACGGACATCAATGTGAACAAGCTGCAATTTCTATGTAGCTCGAAGTGAACCATCTTTGAGAAGGGAAATGTTGCATTTTGCCCAAAATATAGCCTTCATAGACATGTTTACTAGGTGCCTCAAGTTGGGCAAAGAGAACACCATTTTAGATTTATGCAGGCATAGCAAATTTGAAAACTTCAGATGACCAAAGCGTGCATGCCAAAGCTTTGCACATAGCCTGAGAATCTTGAACTGCACATGCTAAATCATTCACATATTTTGCATAATCTATGAGCCTACATAGCCCATGACATAAATGCCAAAAGTAATAATGCATCACCATTTGACAGATCATGAACTGTACATCTGTCATCCACAAATTTCACAACCAAGACAACCTTGGCTAATGCTAAAACTCATAATAGATTTTTTCTTGATCCCTAGCACAAATTAAAGCATTCGACAATGTAAAAGAACTACCATCAGTGATACTAAAAATGATCGTACAAACTCCCATGACACGATAAGAAGAGTTGTTGTCACATTGTTGAGTGAGTCAAAGTCAAAGTGGTCAAATTCAAGCTCATCAAAGTCAAAGTGGTCAACAGTAGAGCTCATCAAAGGTCAAAGTCATGATTTTGCTAGTGATGCACAGGTGGTCCAAATATGCAAAGTGGTGCAAAGGTGGTGCACAAGTGGCCATGAACAAGGTGCAGAGGTAGTGCACAAACAGTTTGTTCACAATGGTTATGGTTTTATAGAAAGTTGAATGTAGGCTGCAGATTTTCTTTCTGTAAGGTTTTCAAGGGTTTTGTTGATCTAAAAATGATTGTATCTCAAAATGTGTAAATAGAGCCACCCTATTGATTGTTGGTACATTTGTCAAGCCTAAATGCTTGATCACATAGATAGGACTTCTCACATCTACATTGGACTCACTAAAGACCAGCATATGAACATCTCTTGTAAAAGTCATGAGTTTTACCTCATTGGATAAAAGTAAATGGAACGAAGTTGAAAGAATCTCATTATGTTAGGATCCAGAACCACGACTAATTGGTGGGTGGAATCAAATCAATCATTACCTAAAGTGTAGGAACACTTTTAGGTAGAAGAAATTCAAATTGAAATTCACCTTATGAGTATAAATAGGAGTGACTCGTAGTCGCCTGATATGATAGAGAAGAGAGAGCCATTGAGCCTCATGGTTGAACATTACATTGAGCTCATATATGTATGATTAAGTCCGCTACTCTCCTTTGTATACTATATTCATTAGCAATATACAATTTGAGTCAATTAGTTCATGTCAATCTCTATCTATTGTTATCTATTGGTATCACCATTTCAGTGCTTTTCCTTGATCAATTTCTCTATGTATACATAATCATTTGAACCTGTTTTAACTTGGGATAGGTAGAGTGATCTATCTAGTTGCTAGAGTGCAAGCTACCTGTGTTTGCATTTGGCATCCTCCTGAAAAATTGGGATACACCCCTGAGTTCTAAAACTCATTCCAATAGTTACCTAAGATCTTCAATTAGAGTGTCGAAAAAGCTTTTGGGTCAATTTCGTATCACAGAGTGGGAACTGAAAATTTTCGGTGAGAGGTTCAAGTCCAAAAATAGTAAGTTCTTCAAATCTCTTTTTATGCGCAAGTTATCTAATTCGACACAACTATTTGACAATGCTCCATGTACATAGTGGGTCTGAATGCATATTTGTGAAGTTAAAGGTGTCTATTAAGGTGCCGTGAAGTCACATTGGCAGATGTAGAGCAAGATTATTGTAACACCACCTCATCTTTGGAGAGTATCCAACCATCTCCTCCTAGCGGTATCAGAGCTACATCAACCAACATGGGAGATGGATTTCCTTCATCCATTGACAAATTGGATCAAGGTAATTACTCAGCATGGTCACTTATAATAGAAACATATCTTCAAGGGAGGAATCTCTATGGTTACATATTTGGAGATGAGATGATGTCAATCCTTAGAAGCAAAGGACAACCAAATCAGAAGAACAAGAGAGGTTAACTACACGATGTTCAAAGGATGCTCTAGGCAAGTCTTACATTCTTAACACAATCTCTATTTTTTTACTTCCACACATTAGGAGCTACAAGACCTCACAAGAGACATGGAATGCTGTTGAAGCATTCTTCTGATCAAGCACTAGAGCTAGGAAAAAACCAACATTGGATGGAGTTTACCACACTCAAGAAGATTCCCAAGAAAAGTGTGACTAATTTTGTCACAAAAATGGACTTAGCAAATCAACTTGGAAGAATTGGAGAAGTCATTGAAGAGGTGTAGATAGTGAGACAAGTAACCAATGGAATCAAAGCAGATGAGAAATGGTAAGCGTTCACCATAGTATTGAGCTTATACATTGACATTCAGGTACTTGACTTCAACACTCTCATGGAACAATTGTTCACTCATGAGGCAAAGCTCATGAAGAATGGAGACAACTCAAAAGGTAACCAATCCTCTACCCTATACATAGATAAGAATAAGATTAAGGATAGCAAAGGCAAAGGTAAAAGATCTGATGATGAAGGTAGTAACTCCCAAGAAAATTTTTGTGAGAAGAGGTAGAGGTTCAAGAGGAAGAGGTAGAGGAGGTAGACAAGGCAGGTGTATATTTTAAAGCTCTTCTCCATGTGCCATATGTGGCCTAACTGATCATACAATTGAGAATTGTTTCAAGAATCCCAAAAAATCAGAGAGGAAGAGGCTTCAACAGAGGGGGCTATGGAAGTACAAGAGGTAGATCAAATAACTTCAATGGCTTCAACAACAACAAGTTCAACAATAGATCTTCAAAAACAAGAACGAGTTGGCTCTCATGGGTTTCCGTAATTGGAAGAATCTCAACATCTTGACCTTGTTGTTTTCCCCGATCCCCGTCTTCCCAAAAGGCTCTAATCTCGTGTGCTCCCTATGGAAGAGTTGGAATAAATTCAAAAGCTACACAAGAATTAGTGAAGACTGGAAGTGGGCTGCCGGTATCAGGGAAAACGACTCTATCTGGTTTCCGATCCATGGCATCCGGAGTGTGGAATCTTGGAACATTCAAAATGCCAAGAAGTTATGGAACAAAGGCTTCAAAAAATGGAAACATCTTCGGAAACAAGACACCAACCACTGGATCAACTTCGAGGATATTGACCCTTGCATCAACATTTCGTACGAAGAATGGAACACTTTGCAAAGCAGATGTCTTGCCTAGGACCGACACAAAACTCGCGTTCTCATGGGACACGACACATCGAGCTCACTTAGTCTCAAATGCACAACGGGAATAGCCTATCAAAAATCCCAAACATCAAAGAAACGATTGACTATCAAGTTAACCTCAACAAGAAGTGGTGCCTATCATGGACGCGGCTTTGGTGGGACATGAAGTTCATGGCTATCTGGCACCCCCTCATAGAAATCAAAAAGTTTGTCCTCTTATGGCAAATTCTTCATCATGGAATCTGGACCAACCTTAAGGCTAGAAAACTTTGAGGGATTCCTCCCTGGTGCAAACGCTGATACCGGTCTATCAAAGATGTTTCACACATCTTCTTTACCTGCCCCAACTCCAACAGACTCTGGCAGACGGTTGGAAAGATAATTAGACTTCAGAAACATCTCAATTGGCAGCAAGCCTTGTTGGGAGAAGTGATCGGCTGCTCCGCGACTCTCTAGAATGCCATCAGAGGGGAGGTCCTATGGAAAATCTGGCGGGAAAGATGTGCTTTCAACTTCGGTGACTCCCCCAAGGAGTGTTCAATTGAGAAATCGTTGTTCCTCCTTGGCTAAGAAATCCCCCCCCTTCAGGCATCATCAAGTTCTCCTTTTGATCAATAGCAAGCTTAAACCCAAGTGGGCCCCTCATGAGGGTGATTGAGAGGGTGATTAACCTTCTTTGTAATGCCATCTAAGCTCTGTAAAAGCTTCCCTTGCTTTAAGGGATTTTGGGGGGGTCCCGTGGGCACTAGTCCCCTTCTCTTGTACTTTTCTTTATTTAATTCAAGTCCGGAAGAGTAGGCTAATGCCGAACTTCCTTTATATTAAAAAAACAAGTTCAACAATACAAATCATCAAGGAGGATATAGAGAACGGAGAGAGCAAACATGAGAGAACTCACTTCTATTGATGAACATGACTATGAAGCAAGGTAAAGTAGATGAGCATGTATCTTATATAGATTTTGGTTGTTCAAATCATATAGCAAGGAATGTGGCTCTACTCTTAGACTTAGAAGATCCAAGAAATAAACATGAGGTCCAAACAAGAGATGACACTAGTCATTCAGTGGAAAAGATTGGAAATGTGAAAACTCCAGATGGAAACATGAATCTACTCAACAAGATATTGTATGTACTTACCATAACAAAGAATCTCATAAGTGTTGGAAAAACTAGAGAAAGTATTATAGGTAAGGTTCACAACAAATAGAGCTTTTGTTGAAGATCCACAACAAGGATTCAGAGAGTTGCAAAAGGACAAAAGAAAAGTAGACTCTTTACATTTGAATTCCAAGACATTAGAAATATAACCTTGTTTAATTATGGTGGTTAGACCCTATCAGAGTTAGAGATGTGGCACAAAAGATTGTCTCATATAGGTGAAAGAAATTTAAAGCAAATCTACAAGGATCAAAGTGTGCTTGCCCTACCAAATATATCCAAGCAACACATGGTATATAAGTGCAGTGCTTGTTAGCTTGGCAACCCTTTATGAAGGAAGGATATATTCACGGTGATGTTTTGGAGCTAGTCCACAAAGATGTTTGGAGACCTAGCAGGGAACCATCAATTTCAGGATCCAAGTACTATGTATCATTTGTTGATGATTGTCACAGATGGTGTTGGACGAGATGGTGGATAGATTCTAGAAATGAAGTGGTGCTGCAAAATCCTGCTTTAGAACAACCAAGAACAAGTTATGGAAAGTGTAGTAGACCCTTTGAGCTACCTAATGATCACAAATAATCATTTATGTGCTTTGGAATGTGATCCTCTAATCATTGGATCAAAACACATAAGTAGAAAGTTCAATCAAGAGCTTGGACTTGCTATTTTGGCCTTTGCATATGTTCAATAAAGTAATCAATGCTCTCAACCTCATAGCAATTGGCTAAATTCCTTTGGGAGTATCTAAATAACTTAGATAGCTACCAATTATGAATTATCTCAATAAAAATTAAGGACTATGCACTGAGAATAATGTTTAGCATGTTAGAAGACTTGCCTGATATTTTTTGGGGTGCTTTAGTGTGCACTCTAGAGAGCAAAGATATGAAGATATCTCACGACTTGAAAAAGAAATAACAATTTGAACTTTGTAGCTATGAGCTAGACAACATAAGGAATCTATAGTACTTTAAATCACGTCAAATGATCAATCATGCACTGAGAACAAGCTCTAAGAAGTTCATTATTCTGTGATGATCATACTAGAGGAGTGAAGTAGAGAAGTAATCAATGTATATGTATTAGATCACATAGAAATACAATGACACTAGGCAATGTTCAATTTCACAATGTGAGGGTAGTGAAGGATCTATGTATTGAGCTCACTGATCACAAAGAATCCTTCTCAAATGATCTCATAGTCGGGCTCACACTCGCGAGTTTTTTTATCCACTTTTATAGTTGAGGTTTGAGCCAAGCTTTCAATTCAAAGTCAAATTCTCACTGTAGAGTGAGTCCTAAACTATAGGATTTATTCTCTCATCAATCATCTACCAAGTACCCTAATATTTGATTCCTCCTAACTCCACGTGAGAGTAGTGCAATAAACATAGGCATTTTTACAAAGATAAAAGGTAAACTGGCTTTTACAAGGGGATAGTAATATGTGACTATATGTGATACATGCTAATTGTTCAAGTATGTAGGCTTGGACTCTTTTGTACCAACAGCTCCCCCTCAAGCCCACAATGCTTGATCTTCAATCCTCCTTGATTTTCTGCAATCCAATCATCATCTTGAACCTATTCATCTTAGTTCCATCCAAAGACTTTGTGAGCATATCTACACACTACAAATGAGTTGATACATAGGACAATTGGATATCGTTGCAAAGTAATTTCTCTCTTACATGTTGATAGTGCACTTCAATGTGCTTAGTCGTTGCACGATATATAGGAGGAGCCAAATGAAGTGAACTAGTGTTATCTCCAAAAATCATTGGAGTATATGAGTGTAACCCCAAATCTATGTAGAGTAGTTTGAGCCACATAGCCTCTTGTGTTGCATTTGCTAAGCCTCTATATTCTGCCTTTGTAGATGACAATGTCACAGTTTGTTGCTTCTTTGATGACCATGATATTAGCTTTGAACCTACAAACGATAAGCAGCCATAAGTGCTCCTCCTATCATCCTTGAGAGCCAGCCCAATCTACATCAGAATACATCTTGATATCCAAATCAAAAGTGAATGGATAAAATAGCCCTTCATTCATGGTACCCTTCCAATATTTTTAGATCCTCTTGGTAGCTTCCAAGTGAGGTTTTCTTGGTGTATGCATAAACTAGCTTAATTTACTTACTCCAAACATATGTCCACTCTTGTTACCATATGATAGAGCACAACAAGCTCTAACACCACTGATGGAATAACGAGGGTGAGCATGGTGTGTTGATGCAGAGCGTAAATAAACAACATCACAAGGATCTTCGAATATTGAACTTTAATCCCGAAGCACTCTTTTACTTAAACACATTACCATACATTTACTTTTGCACACATTTAGTCCATAATCATTCACAAATTCTTCTTCATGTAATCCATCCAAAGAGGCGATTTCGGCATCTTTAAACATGTACCAAAATAGCATATATAAACAAACTTAACATTGTGCCATCATTTATATACTCTAGACTATCATATCTAGATGATAGACTTCCAATATCAAGAATGAAACATGAGCAATACCTTCTATAAGTTGACAATTTTTCTTTCTGCAAATTTCAGATGTGTCCAAGATTACAAACCTCCAACTTTGACTACTTATACAAGTTGCACTAGTTATGCTACTGAGATGATTCCACTTTTCCCTAGAAATAGATGCCCTAGATTATCAAACCATACTAATAACATTTACATAAGCATTTTACATCAGTTATAAAAGCTTGCCCAAATTAGGCCTCTAGAACAATTGAATTTCAAACCTATCCCAAAGTTACAAAACTCCGACTTTGATCATCAATAAAACTTGCATCAATTACGGTATTGCAAAACTTTCACTTTGCCTTATAATTATATGCCCTAGAATATCAAAGGACACTCCTAACATTTAAATAAGCATTTTACATAAGTTATAAAAACTTTTCCAAAGTAGGCCTGTGGAACAGTTGAATTTCAGGCCTCTCCAAAAGTTACAAACCTCCAAGTTTTATCATCAATAAAACTTGCATCAATTAAGATATTGCAAAACTTTAACTTTTCCGTAGAAGTACATTAACTAGACTATCAAAGCACATTCATAACATTCAAATACAAACTTTTTATCAACTATAAATACCTATCCAAAATGGGTCTCTACAATGTTCTGACAAGCTCTCAGTTGCTTCAACAATCTTCCTGCATTTCAACAAATCATCTTATTATCCAATCTTGCATAATCAAAATTTCTTCATACACCATCACTCAATGCTTGAGATGTACATAAGCATCCATGATGCTTCACATGAAGGCAAGATCCTCAATCTAGTTTCACATATGAGATGCGATATGACTCAAGTGACTTGCTTATACAAGCACAACTCCAAACATCCTTCGCACATAGGTGTGTGTGCTCACTTAGCACTCAACCAACACATCTAATATTACGTAACACATCTAATATTCCATATTGTCCTCCCACATACAATGAAATAAGCAATTTAGCACTCAACCAACTCATCAAAGTGACTAGGAGGACAATATGGATACTCCCATTGCTAAGAGGAGCTCAAGGGAGTAGTGTGTTGCTCTTCTCTTTATATAGTATGTGGAGAATGGATCTTCAATGAGCTGAAGAGGTGGAGTATCTCAAAGGAGAGATTCTCTCAATCAAGGATTGTTCATTAGCTCCTCAATCTCAGCTCCAAGTGCATGCGCATCAATTTGGTGCCTTAATTTGCTCAATTGCCTCATCGAAATGTAGGTGCAAGTATTCTAAAGGCATTCGAAGAGCTTCACGTAAGTTTTCAGCTTATTTCACATGATTAAGGTTGAGTTATAAAGTATGCTCATGATTTAAATGAAATAGGAGGCGGTTCACATGATCTACATAAGAGATAACTAAACACTAAGTGATAGAACTAAGAAATGAAAGGGAAAATTGACATTGGGCTTCACAATTGAAGCTTGTATTTTCAAAACCATACACATACCTTTAGCTTTGAATTTAAAGGCTAAATCATTACTTTGTCTGCACGGCATGATTTCCAACCATTTCCATTGATTAGTCATACTCAAGTAAAATGTGCATTTACAAAAGGATTCAATCATGCATTGTTTTTGTCAATGTCATAATTAATTATACTCATACACTTCCCGATGCACATAAACCTTTCATAACTAGTTATAAGGATTGTTTTATGTCTGATTATCCCTCTGAACTACCACCATCGTGAGGAATAACCATAGCATAGACTTAATTCCCCGTAGTCCTCCTCCTCATAAAGCACCTTATAGGCATAGCCCACTACATCAAAAGGAAATAAAAAACCAAGTGAAAGACTTACTCCACAAAGGACTCATATTAAAGTCTAATTCTTCCCCATTTGGAGCACCATCTCTTTTAGTAGAGAAGAAGAATAAAACTTATCGAATGTGCATTGATTATAGAGCCCTTAACAAGATCACAATAAAGAGTAGATACCCTATTCCACAATAGATGATCTCCTAGATAAATTACGAGGTGCCCATGCCTTTAGTAAAATTGATCTTAAATCGAGTTACCATCAGATTTGTATGACACAAAGTGATATTTTTAAGACTACATTTAGAACTCAAACCAGCCATTATGAATTTATCATAATGCCCTTTCGACTTACTAATGCACCTACTACACTTGCATGAATGATGAACTACATTTTTCTTACCTTGTTATTCAAAAAGAAAATAAAATTTGCATGGGGACTTACCGAACAACAATCCTTTGAAAAACGCAAACAAGCACTTTTACATACAGTTGTTTTACAGTTACTTGATTTTTCACAACCATTTCATGTCCTTACTGATGGTTCAGGAATAGGTGTTGTTTTAATGCAAAATGATCATCCCATTGCATTTGAGAGTAGGAAGCTTAAGCCCTCAGAAAAGAATTATAGTACATATCATGAAGAATTGTCAGCAATTGTGCATGTTTTGCGAATTCGGAAACACTATCTTACGGGATCTCAGGTCTTAATCAAAACCAATCAACAAGCTATTAACCATTTATTAAATTAGCCCTTAATCTCTGATCAACATCTTAAATGAGCTTTATTCATTCAAAATTTACAGCCCATGATCTAATATCAATCTGGTAAAGCTAATATTGTAGCCAATGCTCTTAGCCATTTTCCTTCACATTCAATTGTTTTGCATAATATTTCTGCAATCCAAATTCATTCCTTTCAAGAAATGATTTCTTCTTATGCATCTGATTTGTATTTCTCACGTGCATGGTATGAATTCAACAATGGTGCGCCTTAACTAATGAACATTATATATTTCATCATGGGTTACTTTATTCTCAATATCAATTATGCATAACCCAAGATTTTTAAGATTTTATCATCAAATAAATGCATGAACCATCTTACATGGGTCATAGAGGCATACATAGCACCATTTCTACTTGCATAGATTTCTTCTTTTGGCCCCACATGGAAAATGATATTACACATTATGTTTCTCAATGCGTTGTATGTCAACATGTAAAACCTCATCATGGTAAAACATTTGGATTATTAATGCCACTTCTCATTCCGAACAAACCATAGGAACAAATCTCTATGGATTTTATGACAAGGCTTCCTATCACTTCATCACATAATGAGATGATTTGGACAATGGTTGATAGGTTTAGTAAATATGCATATTTCATTCCTTGTAAAAAATTCATTGCTTCAATTTGCTTATAATAACACCACACACACAACTATTGGTCATGCACCTTTTGAAATTGTTTATGGTAAAAAGCTTCCCATTCCCATGTCACTCACTCAAACTGAAATTTTGATGGCTGATTCTATTGCTCAAGATCAATTTCTATACTTCATGATGTTCATGAGAACATTTTGCAGCATCCTAAAATTAAACTTGCACCACATTATTATGGACCATTTTGCATTATACAAAAAATTAATGATAATTCATTCAGATTAGATATACCATCTCATTGGAATATACATAACTCTTTTCATATTAGTTTACTTAAACCATTTAAAGGAACTTTACCACTCAATCCACTTCTTAATGACCCTTCTTTAATTGAAGAAGAATTTGAAATCTTAATTACTAAGAAAAAAATTGATCATGATGTCACTACTACACGCACAGGTACTCAACATCATCGATATTTAGTTAAGTACAAACATCATTCTAGTGAAGAATATCAATGGATACATAACACGCAATTAACACCCCATTATGACCACTTAATTTCTACATATCATACACAAACACATTAATGTAACTCCTCCATGAACATTTCCATGTGTGTGTATTTACATGGAACATGCTTATTTTTGTTCAATGATGGAACATGTGACTGACCATCCATATTTAGTTTTATTTTATCAACTGAGGTCAATTGCTTTTTCATTTGAGGGGCATGTTATGAATTATGGAATGTGTTGAACAAGTAATTATTAGAGTGTTAATTTATTAATTTATTAATTTATTAATTTATTAATTTATTAATTTATTAATTTATTAATTTATTAATTTATTAATTTATTAATTTATTAATGTGTTTTGGTGTTTTTGATATAGCAGCTGAAGGTTTGTGAGGGCGTGCAAGGCATGAAAGTGTTGATATATTTAGGTAGTGATGTGTGTGAACACAGTAAGATCGTTGGGGCAGGTTTTTCCCTCTTTAGGCGGTTTTTTTCCCTTGGCTTGTATATATGCCTATAGTCCTAATGGGTTATATACCTTTGTACATTCTAGTGGTAATACAGTCAGTATTGTGTGTTGTGCTCCAACCTTCTTCTTCTTCCTTGTGTTGTTCGCATACCTCTGTAGACGTCTAACTCCAAAAATTGGTATCAGAGCAAGTTGTCGCTTCACCTAGGGCATCGTTGAGACCCCTCCGGTCATAGTCTCAGAATCGCATGAAATTTGATGAGCATACTCACGGTGATTAGGAGATCAAAATTGCTTTGCTCGGTTGTGTCCAAATGACGATCTAAGCTCGTTTTGGCCTTCGAATGAACTATCATAGCACTTGTGCAGACTATTTTGTCTTTTTGTGCAGAAGATATATACAAGTTTCAGTTCTCCAATATAAGGGTCTCAAAGTCTACTACAAGTTTAGTAGAACATGTTAGGGTAGTTCTTTTCAACTTTTTCAGATACAACCATTTTTTTTGCATCAAGGTATTTTGGTCAATGGCCATGGCTGAAAGCAGTGATGTGTTCTATATGTTGGCTTTTTCAGGATAAGTTGGATAGTACCAATTACCCATTGTGGGCTTATATTATGCGACATGTATTGGTTGCAAAAGGATTGTGGAACATTGTGCAGGGTAACGTCCTATTACACATGTAAGTACACGTATTGAAGTTGATGCATATGGCATTGAAGATGTTGATATTCTTCAGATTCCTATTCATGTTGTGGTTTCTACTGCACCTACTATAGAGCAAATTTGTTGGGATGGCAGAGATGCTTAGGCACATGCATTGATAGCCTTGTCTATCAAACGTGCCATTATTCCTCACATTTGCTCTTGTAGAACAGCTAAGGATGCTTGGGATACACTTACCACATTGTACCAGGCTAGGTGTAGCTCAGTGATGAGTAGCACCTCCTTTAATGTCAATCCGAGAAGACGTGAGGATGGTATGAAGACCTCGAGCAAGTGAAGGCACAAGTGCGTGAGTGAGAAACACACAAACATGCACACACATACACACACGCGCGCACACACGGCAAGACAAAGAGTGAGAAGCAATGGAGTTCTTAGATTACTTTCAAAAAGCTCTTACAAGTTCAAATCTATTACAATCCAACCTCAAAAATGAGCTCTCTAGCTCTATTTATAGTTTTTGACTAGGTTTTGGCCGTGTCCAGACCTAGTGTCCGGCCTAGTTAAAAATTAGGTTCTCTACCCTATTTGGAGGTTCAAACGAAGTCTAAAAAATGTGAAAACTGACATGTAGGTACTTCTAAAGCTCCTCAAGCTCAAGGACTCCTTGGCTTGCACAAAATGGAGCTACAAAATTATGAAATGGTATTTACAATGATTGTTAGTGATGAGAATCATTGTTGTAAAGATGTTGATTTGGAAAAATTTGAAGGGCCTATCTGCCAGATTTGCGTCGACTGCTCTGTCTACTTAATCCTTCACCTCGCTCTGACTCTCTCCGCTGGCTTCCTTGTCTAGTCAGTCCTTGGGTGCCCATACTACTCGCAACACCCCCCCCCCTCTCTCGCGTCTGTCGTCCCTGACAGATCCTTGTTGCTGGGAGTGTTGGATGAAATATTCCACAACCTGAGTGGCGAGCTGATGTTCTTGTATGCGTAGTCCTCTGGCCAAATCTGTCATCATACGATCCCAATCAATTGGTCTTGGAATGTCCGGATGTGGCAGACGTAACTGATCTGCATGGATCGCTTGTTCTACAGCGAATAGATGTAGCAAATGTGTGGGTCTGGGAATGAAAATTTCTGAATGATATTCCCAGAATCCCATAGAGAACATTTCCTCAAATGTCTGCTTGAAGCATGCCGGTAAGTACTTTATTCGTGCATGCCAGGCAAAGATTATAGTGACCGAGGGAGTCTGGCTCATGTCGTAGACTAAATCCTTGTTACCTTGAGAGAATCCAGGGGCAGAGATGTATGGAGCTTGTACCTTCCGAAAGGTTTTGAAGACGATGTTCATGAGCTCGAATATTTTCATACACATTTTTGTTGCTATGTCGGGTACATTATTTAGACGAGTAGACCAGTGTCGAATTGTGGATATCATGTAGGCTACGGTTGGGGTCCCTCGAGGAGGAGCAAAATATGGATAGTTAACCCAAGCCGAGCATTCTTTATTGTTGTGTACCTTCATTGCAAATGCTTGCCAGGATCTCCGACGTACCACTGGGCAATAGCATGGATTATACTTGATATACAGTGGCATGGTTGCCCAGGTACTCATCATCTCAAGGTAATTGGTTAGTAGACGTGTACGCCAATTAGGCTGGAAGATCGAGCCAGCACGCGCATCTGTCGATAAGTCCTCTGGCTCAAATTGAGTGGCAAATGTGGGCTCCTTCCCTGTATGTCTTTTGACTTCTGCATTATAATCATATAGCAAGACAAAATAAGGCATGTATTGCGACTCTGATGTTGTGATTAACCGTTGGTGGGATAGGTTCTAAAAGTAAGAAGACCGAAGGACAGTTTCTTCCAGAGTTGTGAGAGATTGCATCTGCACAGCAACGCGATCATCATGTGTCTTACCCACTTTCTCGACCCTTTTGACCCAATCTGGAACTTGAATTTCTAAAGTGTCCTATCCTTCCTCTGTAGTCCGACCACCGGGTGTTGGCATCGGCTCGTACGGCTCTTCATAGCTGTCATCGACGGGGATTTCCACTACTGTTTCAGGTTCTGGTTCTTTAGTGGGCGAGGGTGGCCTTTCATATGGTAAGAGGCGTGCTTGGAGTTCTGCCACCTGCTTACGGAGGGTCTCTAACTCTTCTGTGGGGCGTTCCAAGATGATTCACTCCTTTTGGGCTGTGGGGGCGCGGGCAATCTGTTTCTTTAGGTCTGCACATTCAGTCTCTAACTTTTCATATGACTCCAAGAAATTTGCATGCTCCTCGAGTAAGATGCGAATGTCTTCTGATGGGATTGCTCTATACTTGGTAGGGCTAACGGTTGCTCCTGCAGTTCCTTCCATAGCCGCTTCAAAGTTGTCTTGGTTTTGTTGCTGAAGCCTCTTGTTCTCTTCTAGTGCTGCTTCCATATGCTTCCTTAATAGCCCAAGGTTGCGTCTGAGTGTAGCATTAGATATCATTTGCGCTTGGAGCACTGTTTCTAGTTCCTTGACTGCTTGACCATCTATTCTCGATGTCTTTGATTCCAATTCGGAGTGAGCCTGCTGTAAGGTGGTATGCTCGGTTAGGAGCGTTGGTAATTAGCTTCAAGAGTGTTGACTCTAGCTTGCAGACGTTGAGATTCTGCCTGGAGGGCACCAGTGCGTTCTTCCAATTGGTGGTATTCTTGTTGTAGTTGATGTGCACACTGAAGTAATGTATTGAACGTGCTATTTACATTATGAGATGCAAGGGGAAAAGTTTGAAATGCAGGGGAGGTGGGATTGGGGAGGGAGGTAGTGAATGCTGTGTGTGCCAATGATGTGGTGAGTGGTGAGGTGGGGGGTAAGGGAGGGGGAGATGGTGGAATCGTGGGGAGAAGTGCTGTGGTGGGTGAAATTTCCATTGGATCAAACAGAGTGGTGTGTACAGGGGCTACCATGAAGGTGGGTATGCTAGGTGAAGTGAGTGTGGTGTTCGTGTAAATTCATGTCATTGCGAACATCGGGGAAATGTGCCTTTGAAACATTGGAGAGCGGATGAACTGCTCCACAAAGGACGGGTATTGGGGTGGTGAGGTCAGGTTGAAAGAGGTGTAGGGGCCAGATGGGAAGTGAGGGTCATGGAATGGAGGTACCCGTATTGGGGGATAGGCTGGGAAACACAGGGTGCCTTCTGTGGGTGCCAAGTTTCCAACCACACTTGGGATTATGGGATGGCCAGTTATGGGTTCGGAGGATAGAAGGGTTGAAGTGTACAAGGGATTGGTGACGAAAGAGAAGAGGGTGTCTTGTGAGGTGGGTTCTCGAAATGAGAATGATGTGAATGAGGATGGGTTATAAGTGAAGGTAGAGGTGATGACTGTCGTTTCTTCCATGGTGGGAGGTGGTGGTGGGGGTGGAGAAGGTGGTGATGGGGGATGCTGGGGTGAGATGGGTGATGTCTGAACGAAGGTTTCAGCAGAGAGGTCAATGGTGGTGGTGGGGGTAGCTGTGGTTTCAATGGGTACTTCTTGTTCTATGATGGGTATCCTGATAGTCTTACCTGCTCGTGGTAATGTGTCAACTCTGCGTTTGTCATACCTCACGGACTGGCGGACTGCAGTGTGGACAGCCTCCGGAACTCCTAAAGATTCTGACACTAATTTGAGAGTGTCAATAAAATGTTGATCCACTCCATCATCTGATAGCATTTCTTGCATCAAAGCTTGGCCGGACACAAGAGAGAGTTGATACCTTTCTTGTACTGCCTTGATTGTATCGTATAACCTACAAAACAAGAATCACAGCAAACGGATTTCGTATGAGAAAGTTATGTCAGTTCAGGCTTCAGGGATTAAAACAGGGTTCAAACAGGGTTCAAACAGGGCCAACAGGGCAACAGGTTTTCCTCGGGTTATTTGCCTATAGCCTCCTTATGTGCTCTAGAGTCCATGATTCATGTCCAAAATTAGCCAAAATCTTCAAATTAAAAAACCCTAAAAAATTGGCCGAAATTGGCTGTCAATCGCGATCGACTGAGCTGTCAATCGCGATGGACAGGTGTCAATCGCGATGGACTAGTATCAATCGCGATCGACTGGTATCAATCGCAATGGACTGGTATCAATCACGATGGACAGGTATCAATCGCGATGGACAGGTATCAATCGCGATGGACTGGTATCAATCGCGATGGACAGGTATCAATCGCGATGGACAGGTATCAATCGCGATGGACAGGTATCAATCGTGATGGATAGGTATCAATCGCGATGGACTGGTGTCAATCGCGATGGACTGGTGTCAATCGCGATGGACTAGTGTCAATCGCGATTTTTCTGTCGGTCGCGATGGACAGGGGTGTCCGTCAGGGTCTGCCAGTCGTGATGGACTGGCTGTCCGTCGCGATGGATAGTGTCAATCGCGATTGATGCTATCAATCGCGATGGACTGAAAAAATGCAAATTTTCCAAAAATTTTTGTGGATTTGTGATGTGCAAGGTCTCTAGTCTACTGTGGTGCACTTAATTTTACCAATAGATGAAATTTTCTGTCAATCGCGATGGACAGAAGCTTGCGACACAGAGACAGTTCTACACATTTCCGCACCTGCGTGACGTGCTGGAGATGATGGGATGGCCAATACCTGCAAGCAAACTCAAAAAACATGCAAAAACAGTGCACACAAGATCGCTCTCTCTCACAAGTGAAATGAGGGAAATGAAAGGAGGAAGGAGATATGATCAAAAAACTGAAATTTTTGCGATGATGGAGATGGAGGTGGGAAATGGTGAGGATGATGATGGTGATGATGGTGGTGAGGTAAGGAAGAGAAAAACAAGAAGAGTAAAGAAATTACCTACGATGCCAACGTCTCAACTCTACGTCTTACCATCACACGCTCGTCCTCAAAGCTCGATCCCCGGCAACGGCGCCAAAATTTGGTGTAGCTCAGTGATGAGTAGCACCTCCTTTAATGTCAATCCGGGAAGACGTGAGGATGGTATGAAGACCTCGAGCAAGTGAAGGCATAAGTGCGTGAGTGAGAAACACACAAACATGCACACACATACAACGCGCACACACGGCAAGACAAAGAGTGAGAAGCAATGGAGTTCTTAGATTACTTTCAAAAAGCTCTTACAAGTTCAAATCTATTACAATCCAACCTCAAAAATGAGCTCTCTAGCTCTATTTATAGTTTTTGACTAGGTTTTGGCCGTGTCCAGACCTAGTGTCCGGCCTAGTTAAAAATTAGGTTCTCTACCCTATTTGGAGGTTCAAACGAAGTCTAAAAAATGTGAAAACTGACATGTAGGTACTTCTAAAGCTCCTCAAGCTCAAGGACTCCTTGGCTTGCATAAAATGGAGCTACAAAATTATGAAATGGTATTTACAATGATTGTTAGTGATGAGAATCATTGTTGTAAAGATGTTGATTTGAAAAAATTTGAAGGGACTATCTGCCAGATTTGCGTCGACTGCTCTGTCTACTTAATCCTTCACCTCGCTCTGACTCTCTCTGCTGGCTTCCTTGTCTAGTCAGTCCTTGGGTGCCCATACTGCTCTCAACACTAGGAATGAGGCTCCTGTTGCTTACCTCCAAAAACAGTTGGAGAGTGAGCATATGAATGATGGTGATCCTACGGACGGTTTTCTAATGAAGATCAAAGACTTGAAGGAACAGTTGATTTCTGTTGATGAAGTTATACCAGATAGCTCACTTGTGTAGACCGTTTTGAATGGTCTTCCTGATTCATATTAGAGTTTTGATTCTACTCTTTGTTTGATGATGTAATGCAATCCAAATGACTTGTCATTTGGGGAGTTAGTCTCTGTTATGTTGCAAGAAGATCAGTCTAGGCAAACAGGCCCATTATGCATGTTGCATATCAAGCTTTCCTGGCTAGTCAGAAGGGCAAAGGTAAATGGAGCTCATCTACTAGTAAGAAAAAATCTGCAAATGTTGCACATTCAAAGAAGGAAGACAAAGATGAGAAGAGATTAGAAAAGTAAAAATTCTTTTGTAAGTATTGTAAAGGAAATGATCATGTCATAAAAAACTGTTCAAAACTGGCTACAAAAGAGGCAAAGAAAAAAGGGGTTGGAATGGTTGTCACAAAGGCCTCTACACCAAAAACAGAGTCTGCTAATCTTGTGTAGAATGAAGAATGGGTGTTTACTATTATTTGTAGTTTTGACCCAGCTTCTCCTGAACAGTGTATGTCTACAGTAAAGTCACATGTTTTGTACTTTCATAGTGGGGCAACCAAACATATTACCTCACAACACAATTTCTTCACTTCACTTGAGCCTACCCCTACAGGGAATATTGTCACATGCACCAACAACTCCTCTTATCCTATCATGGGAGTTGGTAAAATCATTCTAACTACTGTTGATGGTAGTTCTTTCACTTTGTCGGATGCTTTATTAATGCCAAGGATCAAGAGAAATATGTTATCAATTTTAGTGTTAACCAAGATTGGCTTGGTTGTGAAATTTGTTGATCACAGATGTGTAGTTCATGATCTGTCAAATGGCAATGTGATTATTGCTTTTGGCATTTTATGTCATGGGATGTATAAGCTCATAGACTATGAAAAATCTATGAATGATTTGGCATGTGCAGTACATGATTCTCAGGCTATGTCAGATGCAAAGCTTTGGCATGCATGCTTTGGTCATCCGAATTTTGCTAGTTTGCTATGCCTGCAGAAATCTGAAATGGTATCCTCTCTACCCAAACTTGAGGCACAAGTAAACATGTATGTGAAGGTTGTATT
Organism: Ceratopteris richardii; assembly: GCA_020310875.1. Taxonomy (NCBI): domain Eukaryota; kingdom Viridiplantae; phylum Streptophyta; class Polypodiopsida; order Polypodiales; family Pteridaceae; genus Ceratopteris; species Ceratopteris richardii. The sequence goes on from CM035422.1 coordinate 22,247,772, forward strand.
GTGGGCAGAATGCAGCATTCCTCATTCCCAAAAGATGCTTCAGTTCAAGCTACTCAAAAATTGCAGCTTGTTCACAGTGATGTTTGTGGTTCTATGTAGGCACACTCTTTTGGGAACTACCTTTACTTCATGACTTTCATTGATGATTTTTCTAGTCATGCATGGGTATATCCATTGAAAGCAGAGTCTGAAGTGTTTATGTGCTTCAAACAGTTTTTGCTTTTGGCTAAAAATCTGACAACATGTAAAATTGGCATCCTCCGTTTTGTTCGAGGGGGGAATATATGTCTTGTGACTTTAATGCATTTATAGCTAAATGTGGGATAAAACATCAGTATAGAGTGATGCATACTCCTCAACAAAATGGAGTTGTTGAATGGAAGAACAAGTCACTCATGTGTTGGAAGAGATGGATGGATACCTCCAGGAAGTGAGGTGGTACTGCTAAAACTTGCTTTGTATCAGCCCTGATGCACTTCAGAGTTATAAAGTAGGCCCTTTTAGCTTGCAATTAACACCAAGAAAGTACCTATGTACTTCGGAGTTGATGTCGGAAACAATTAATCCAAAATAGACAGTTTTGAGTAGTCATAGCGGAGAAATAGACAGAGATGTTCAATGAGCTATATGTATTATATCACATGATTGTACAAAGTCATTGGCATTATAATGATGCTCAATGATGATGAACTAAGTGAGCTATGGTGTGAGCTACTCAAGCTCTACAAATGATCAAGGAATGAGCTCTAGTGAGGCACACATAGCTACGATATTTTACAAATCCTTTATATAAGTGTTTTTACTAAGTTTGAATTTTGAATTCAAACTTGGCTCCAACTAAAAAGTGACTCCATTGATTTAGGAGTTATTCTCTCAATTGAACTCGTAATTAATATTCTTCCTAGCTCCCCGAGATGTAGGCTTTTACAAGATTCTCCAAGAATTTAATGATTTGCAATGGTAAATGATCAAGTAGTTACAAGCTATAGTTCACATGACTCATGAAGTGCTTCCACACAATGTCATCCACCCTAAGTCAAATGTGTAGGCTTGTACATTTGCACCAATAGCTCCCCCTCAAACCAAACATCTTGGCTTGCATTGCTTCTTCAATCTTCTTGAATATCCTATAATCCAATCATGGTTTTAAACCTGCAAATTTTAGTACCATCAAGTGCTTCGGTTAACAAATCATCACACTGCATATTTGTAGATACATATGCAAGTTGAATCTCTTTGCTCAAGAGTTTCTCTCTAACATAGTGATAGTGCACTTCTATATGCTTAGTTCTTGCATGATAAATGGGGTTGGTTGCAAGATGCAAAGAACTAGTATTATCACCAAAGATCATTAGTGAGTGAGTGTGAAGTCCCAAATCTGAGTAGATAGAGCAACAATTGGTTGCTTCTTAGAAGACCATGAGATGGGCTTATCACCTGCAAAAGATAAATATCCAGAATTACTTCTTCTGCCATCTTTACATCCTGCCCAATCTGCATCTAAGTACAACTTTATGTCCAAATCTGATGTGTATGATAAGTAAAGACCTTGATTTTGAGTACCTTTGAGATACTTCAAAATTCTTTTAGCAGCTTCCAAGTGAGATGTTCTAGGTTTATGCACGAATTTGCTTAGAACACTTACTGCATAACATATGTCAATCCTTGTTACTGTTGCATAGTTTAGACTCCCAACTATGCTTTGATAGCCTGCAATGTCTTCAAGAAAATCGCCTTCATGAGCACTCAATTTATGATTTACCTCCATACGTGTGCTAACTACTTTTGCGTTCTCCAAATCGAGCTTCTTCAACATGTCCTACACATATTTCCTCTGAGTAATTTAGATTCCAGACTTGTTAGATTATACCAACTCAAGTCCAAGAAAATATTTCAGAAACCCCAAGTTAGTGATCTTAACCTCCTGCATCATCTGGTTTTTTATTTTCTTGATGCCATTGGCATCACTACCTATAAGAATGATGTCATCCACGTATACACATAAATATATCATTTCTGAATTACTCCTCTTGATAAATAGAGAAGAATTTTCCTTGCTCATCATGAATCCTTGGTCTTGAAGATAGGTTCTTAGCCTATGGTTCCATGCCCTAGGTGCCTGCTTCAACCCATAAAGAGATTTTTCTAATTTGCATACATGATTTACCTTGCTTGGATTTTCATAGCCAGGAGGTTGAGCCATGTAAACCTCCTCTAAAATCCACCCATTGAGAAAGGCATTTTCCAGATCTAGTTGATATATATTCCAATTTCTAGATGTAACTACACTTACCAATACTCTTATGGTTGGCATCTTAGCCATTGGTCAAAAGGTTTCTTCATAGTCTATTCCACGGGTTTGTGCAAAACCCTTAGCCCCAAGCCTAGCGTTGTACCTGTTTATGGATCCATTTGAGTTCTTTTTTATTTCGTAAGTCCACCTAGAACCAATTACCTTCATTGATGCTTTCTTGGGTACTAGCTCCCAAGTGTCATTCTTTTGGAGTGCTTGTATTTCTTCATCCATAGCCTCCTTCCACTCTGCTTTCGTACTTTCTTCTTCATATGAAGAAGGTTCTTCAAGTGATAAATCCTTAGCAAGATAAATAGAGTGCTTAGTGACTAATGAAGTCTCATACCCATATATGATTGGCTTCTTACTCTCTCTTTGTGATATCCTTAAGGCTTGGTTGGATGACTCAGGTATGTCCTCCAACCTCTTCACCTTGACCTTGCCTTTTGATTTCCATGCTCTAAACTCTTCCAGGTTGATGGTGTCCTCATCATCTGATTTGATGTCTTCAATTGTGTTTGGCTCGTCCTTGGTGAGGCTTGGAAATTCTTCCTCCAAGTCATATGGCAGTTTGACCTTCCTACATTCACTCTCAAACCAAGAGTCATTCTCATCAAACACAACATCTCTACTGACTATAAATCCTTTGTTGGATGGATTATAAAGCCTGTACCCCTTTTAATTTATATCATACCCTATGAAAATGCATTTCTCTACCTTAGGATCTAGCTTACCTCTTATTTGAGATGGAACATGCACATAAGCAACACATCCAAATATTCTACATTGTTCAAGTGATGGTCTCCTACCATTCCATGCCTCAAGTCATCCCATCAAGGGACTTACGGGGTAATTTGTTAATAAGATAAGTGGCAGTAGACACAGCCTTTGCCCATAAATAATTAGGAAACTTCTTTTCATTTAGCATAGATCTAGCTGCTTCCACAATCAATCTCTTCCTCCTCTCTGCTACTCCATTTTGCTCAGGAGTATATCTAGTTATGATCTCTCTCTTTATACCTCTATCCTGCAAGGATGCATCAAACTCATTGGAGAAGTACTCACCTCCTCCATCTAACCTTATCCTCTTGAAACTCTTCCCTGTTTGATTTTCTGCAAGGGCAAGATACTTTTTGAAACAATTGAACACTTTATCCTTATGTTTCATGAAATACAAGATAGTCCATCTAGTGAAATCATCAATAAATGACACATAGTACCTTGAGCCTGAAATTGAAGGGTCCTTGCTTGGTCCCCACACATCTGTGTGGACAAGTTCCAAATAATCCTCATGCATATAGCCTATCTTTGTAAAGGGTAACCTATGTGATTTAGCAAACTGACATGCACCACATTATAGATCATATGTTGCTTGGATACACTAGGTATCCCCATTGATCTCTACATATCTACTTCAGTGTTCTCTCACCAATGTGTCTTAATCTTTTGTGCCATATCTCTAATTTAGACAAGCTTTGATCCTTATAATTATAAAGTGCAATGTTTCTAGTGTCCTCAAGCTCAAATGTAAACAATCTACCTGTTTTCTCTCCTTTTGCAATTCTTTTGAATCCATGTTGGGGGTCCTCCACAAAGGCTCCAAGTTTATTGAACCTAACCTGCAAACCCTTTTCCACTATCTATCCAAAACTCATCAGATTTTTTGTGATAGTAGGTACATAAAGAACTCTGCTCAACATATTCTTATTCCCATCAAAAGTTTTCACATTTCCTACCTTGACAACTGAATGCTTGGTATCATCACCGGTCTGCACTTGGTGCTTTCCCTTGGGCTCTTCAAGATTAGAAAGGAGAGCTAAATTTCCTACTACATGGTTTGAACAACCTGAGTCAATATAGAAGAGGTGCTCATCATTCATACCTTGTTTTGAAGTCATGTTCATAATGAGAGGAGAATCCTCTTGATCATCTGTCTAGTTTTTGAATTCTTTTCTTGATTTGTATCCTCCTTGATAATTGTTGTTGTAATTGTTGTTGTAGCCATGTTTGTAACCTTGATTATGATTGAATCTTCCTCTTGACTGTGAGTAGCCACCTCTTTGTAATCCTCTTCCTCTCTAGTTCTTGAAGTTCCTATAGCCCTCATCTGTTGTGTGATTAGACAGTCCACATATATTGCATGGGGAAGAGTTGAAAGGTCTCCCCCTACCTTGCTTACCTCATCTACCCCTTCCTCTTGAATTCCTACCTCTCCTTGCATAGTTAGCTTGAGAGGTAGCACCTTCATCTTCATACTTTTTACTCTTTCCTTTATCCTTAGACTTTCCTTTATCTGTATAGAGGGCAGAAGAGTTGTTACCTCTTGATGGTTCACCAATTTTTTTTATCTTGGCCTCATGGGTGAAGAGTTGCCCCATGCGAGTGGCTAGATCAGGGATTTGCATATCCATATAAAGATCCATTGCAATTGTGAAAGATTCCCACTTATCATCTGCCTTGATGCCATTGATTATCTCTCTCACTATCTTCTCCTCTTCAATCTCCTCTCCTATGCTTGCCAATTGACCATTCAGATCCTTTACCTTGGCCACATACTCTGAAACATTCTGCTTAGGTTGCTTCTTTTGAGTAGTAAACTCCATCTACAATTAATTCTTCCTAACTCTTGTATTGGAAGAAAAATATGAAGATAGAGTATCCCAAGTCTCTTGAGAAGTTTTGCAATTCCTAATATGAGGAAGAAGGAATTCAGAGATAGAATTAAGTAGATATAACCTCGCGAAAGCATCTTTCGCACACCATGAGTTGAGTCTTTCTTGCTCCATATTCGTATCCAATTTATCAATGAACGAAGGGAAACCATCTCCCATTTTACCTCAACTTGCTCTGATACCATTGTTGGAAGAGATGGATGGATACCTCAAGGAAGTGAGGTGGTACTGCTAAAACCTGCTTTGTACCAGCCCTAATGCACTTCAGAGTTATAAAGTAGGCCCTTTTAGCTTGCAAATAACACTAAGAAAGTACTTATGTACTTTGGAGTTGATGCTTGAAACAATTAATCCAAAACAAACTAGTTCAAGAATAGCTAGTGTTGAAAAACTTGTTATTTTAGTCCATACACCTGCTGGCTTTTTTACTCAGAGCTCACAATACAGTAACAATTGGCAAAATTCCTTTTGAGTGAATTCAATTAGCTAAGATAGCTAATGATTGCAAGTGTAATCATTTAAAATGATCAACTATGCTCTGAGAAATTACTTTAGCAAATTAGATCTTACCCCCGACTTTTTAGGGAACAACGAGTAGATGACCAGTGAGCACTTCGAAGACAATTTCTCACTTATTCCTAAACCAAATATCTTGAAATTTTTCAAGCATAGAGTAGACTTCAATTTGGTTCTAATAAGCCAAAGATTATGTAAAATGGTGCAGTATTCACTGAGATATGACCAGAAGAAGTTGCCAGGCCTTAGTAGTCATAGCTGAGAAGTAGACTGAGATGTTCAATGAGCTATATGTATTATATCACATGATTGTACAAAGTCATTGGCATTATAATGATGCTCAATGGTGATGAACTGAGTGAGCTATGGTGTGAGCTACTCAAGATCTACAAATGATCAAGGAATGAGCTCTAGTGAGGCACACATAGCCACGACATTTTACAAAGCCTTTATATAAGTGTTTCTACTAAGTTTGAATTTTGAATTCAAACTTGGCTCCAACTAAAAAGTGACTCCATTGATTTAGGAGTTATTCTCTCAATTGAACTTGTAACTAATATTCTTGCGAACTCCACAAGATGTAGGCTTTACAAGATTTGCATGATTTGCATGATGCACTTGTTGATGAGAGAGTTGATATAGAGGAGGCAAAAACTATGCCAAAATGGCTAGTGTAGACTTTAAGTGACAGCAAATTAGATGCACCTCTATCATACCGTACTCGTTCAGGCTCTCATAATGCATCTTTTGCATTATATTTTTATGTTATGGCTGCTTCTAGTCTCTATGATGAGATGGAGCCAGTTTCATTTGATGAAGCACAAAATTCTAAACATTGGATGTTTGCAATGCGATCTAAATATGATGTTATCATGAAAAATGGTACTTGTTCTTTATGTGACTTGCCTCTTGGCAAGAAGGCCATTGGCACTAAATGGGTATACAAGCTGAAGCATAAACCTGATGGAACAGTTGACAGGTATAAGGCTAGGCTAGTTGCAAAGGGTTATGTGCAAGAAAGAGGCATTGATTTTGATGAGACCTTTGCACCTACATGCCGAATGACTACTATTCATAGCATTTGTGCACTTGTAGCTCATCATGGTTGGAATGTACATCAGTTGGACATTAAAACTGCATTTATGAATGGTGACTTACATGAAGAAGTGTAATTTTTGAGCCCCATGGCTTTGTACGAAAAGGGCATGAAAACCATGTGTGTAGGTTAAGGAAGGCATTATATGGTTTAAAGCAAGCACCACGTGATTGGTATGAAAAGATACATGCATATCTGATTGCATATGCTTTCGAGAATAGTCCAATTGAAAGCACCTTATATGTTAAGCATGCTAATGATGTGCTTCTGATCATTGTTGTGTATGTTGATGACATGCTGCTCACTGGTCCTCATGAGAAGCATATTTTTTATTTCAAGGCTGAGTTGCATGTCTCATTTGAGATGTCTGATTTGGGGTATTTGCATCATTATTTGGGCATTCATTCTATGCAAGTTGATGTCAGAATAGCTTTATGTCAAACAAAATATATTGACACATTATTGTAGTGTTTTGGCCTTGAAGACTGAAAATTTACTGCCACTCCTATGGAGAGTTTTACGATTGAGTCTTCATGATGCTCGAGATGCATTTGATGTTGTTCTCTATTAGTAGGATGTTGGATGCTTGGTTTACTTATGCATTACTCGGCCACATATTTAGTTTTTTGTCTCACAGATGAGCAAATTTATGCATTGCCCAGGTGTCAAGCATTGACAAGTGGTTAAGCACATCTTTCGCTACTTGAGCGGTACCTAGTTACTTGGATTGTTTTATCCCAAGGGGGGATCACTATTGCTAGATTATCATGCTTTTTAACTCTAATTGGGTTGGTTTCTATGACACTTGTGTGTCCACAAGTGGTTTTTGCTTCATGCTTGGTAGCTCATGCATATCTTGGCTAAGAAAGAAGAATCCTATTGTGGCCATTTCTAGTTGTGAGGCTGAGTATAGGGCAACTTTCACAAATTGTTGAGTGTGTGTGGCTCGGATGCCTTATGGCTGATTTGGTTGTCAATCAGTCTTCTCCCATCACCATCTTCACTAACAATCAGAGTGCATTAGCAGTTGTGTGAAACCCTTTGTTCCATGCTCGTACTACGCACACTGAGGTTCATTATCATTATGTCAGGGAGAGGTTCTCCGCTGGAGAGATCAGCGTGGCATATGTGCCCATGCTAGAGAACATTGCAGACCTTTTCATGAAGGCTCTACCTAGGGAGAAGTTTGAAGCTTTCCACAAAGCTTTGGGCTTACTTCCTTTTGTGGATTGATTCCACGTAGCTTAGCACTTCCTTATACATGAGTGCCAGCTCCTTGTTCACTGCATCACTCCCAGGGGGGATTTGTTGATATATTTAGGTAGTGATGTTTGTGAACACACTAGGAGCACGGGGGCACTTTTTTCCCTCTTTAGGAGGTTTTTTCCCTCGACTTGTATATATGCCTATAGCCCTAACGGGTTATATATCTTTGAACATTCTAGTGGTAATACATTCAGTATTGCGTGTTGTGCTCCAAGCTTCTTCTTCTTCTTCCTTGTGTTGTTCACATGCTTTCGCAGACATCTAACTCCAATACATTCAGTATTGTGTGTTGTGCTCCAAGCTTCTTCTTCTTCCTTGTGTTGTTCAGGTGCTTCCACAAACGTCTAACTCCAATAGAAAAGACGGACATCAATAATCTGATTTATAATTTATATATTATGTAAATAAACCCACGTAGAGGGTTCTATTTTTAGAAATAGTTAGTAAAGTAGTGGTTAGAATAAGGGTTGTTGTAGACCACAATTTCTATTATTAAAAGAAAACACTCTCTACAAAAGAGACCTTCACGCATGTTTTTTGAAGTTGCTCTCATGTAACCACTATTTTGACATAATCAAAAAAATCCTATAAATACATGCACTCTATGGACTGTCAAAATAGAGTGCATAGGGGGAGATTGCACCCAATACTACATTCTGTCTCGTTTCCTTGTATACCTATTTTTTCTGTGTGTTTTCAGCATTCATAACCTCTGTGTACACGTGATTTAAGATCTTGATAACAAGCTCCATGTTGGGTGAACCTCAACTTACAGGAATTTTTCAACTATTTGGCCTACACTTATTAGGTTTTTAGTGATATTGGGTACAGAGAGAACCTTACTCAAAATCTTTTTCCTGCCATTGGAAGATTTGACATTACCAATCTTCTCCACATTGTGCTTAGTATCATCTGCTATTTGTGCTTCATGTCTATGCTTTGGACTTCACAAGTCATACAGAAGAGCAATGTTGTCTGCAACATGATTTGAACATCATGAATCTATGTATAACAAATGATCATCTTCTTTACCTTCCTTATGGCTTAGATTCATCAAAAGCAATGAGTCATTATGTTTTTTATCTTCAAAATAAGTCTTATAGTCCCTTTTATTATGGCCTCTATTGTTATTGTTGAGGTTCTGACCACCTATGCCTCTTTTACTACTATATTCACCTCTTCCACTTCCTTTTTAGTTCTTCCAATTGAACCAGCAATTTTGAGTGGTGTGGTTGGTCTTTTCACAGATGGCACAAGTTTGAACATTTTGACCTTTTGTTTTGCCATGCTTTGGTCCTTTCTTCTTCCTTTTCCACTTGCTCTTGCCTACAAAGTTGGCTTGGGAAGTTTCCTCTTCATCTTCTTCCTTCTTTATGCCTTTTAGCTTCTTGTCCTTCTTATGTGCATATAGAGCACTACTTGAGTTACCATGATAGGAGTTACCTTCCTTTATGCTATTGTTGGCCTCTTGATTGAAGAGTTGTCCAAGTAAGATGTAGATGTCTAGAGTTTTCACATCCATGATGAGATCATAAGCTATAGTGAAAGACTTCCATTCCTCGTCACCTCTAATCCCATTGAGAATTTGCCTCATGATGGCCTCTTCTTCAATCAGCTCTCCAACGAATGCCAATTGATAAGAAACCTCCTTGACCTTTTTAACAAACTCTATGAAGGTTTTTTTAGGTTTCTTCTTCATCTGCTTGAATTGTTTCAAAGGTGGTCCTTCCTTGTCTTTGTGCTAGCAAAAAAAAAAGTCTTTAGGGCATCCCAAGTCTCTTGAGATGTCTTGCATCCTCTAATATATGGTAATAGAAAATCAGAGATAGATTTTAGTACGTATGACCTTGCATGAGCATCCCTTGCACACTAAAGTGTGAGCTTATCTCTCTCCTCTTGTGCAGGTCCTCCTTTGGCTCTTGGAGTAGGCATAGCTTCATCACCTGCTACAATTCCATAAAGATTTCCCTCCATTCTAATTTTCCAAGCCACATAGTTGTGTCTATCAAGCTTCTCAATCATTGAGGGAAAGCCATCACCCATCTTGATCTAGCTCTACTACCACCAAAAGAAGTTGGAGAATCTTGTAAGAGGTAGAAAATTGAGTTGTGAAGTGACAAAGTTTGATCTAGCCAACCACCACAGGACCAGCCCTTGAGCTTATGGAGACTCAAATAAAACTTATAGGCATGTGTTAAGTGCAATAACGGCCACTATTTACCTTGGAGCATCAAGAAGAAAGAGTTGATACAAAACCAATAGATTTGCGCATTGACTAGCTCTAAAAGCTTGTTATCTTTGGATGAAACAATCAACTTCAAATGCTCATAGCAGCCACCATGATTAATTGGAAAAACTCCTTTTGGACGAATGATACACATAGGTTTGAGTGTATAAAATGCACAAGATTACATGTAATAAGCAAAATATGCTTTTGAAAAGTACCTCCTATTTTTCATGGTTGTGTAGAGATAGACCCAGAGACAAAAGAATTAAGTTTTCTCCAAATTTATGAAACCAAATGCTTTGAAACTTTTGATGAATACACTAGACACTAATACCTTTTCAATGAATGCTCATTCATTGAATTTTACGCTTTGTATAGAGATTAACAACCTCTTCAAGTTCACCATTGTTGAAAACATGATGTAGAGAAATGAAGGAGCAAGACAATGATAGCAAAAAGTGTATGTATATTTCTTCCATGTAATGTACAAGTAATTTGAAGTCTTCATATAGACTCTTGAATTGATCCACAACTTTTACAAGTGGATTTTGAATTCAAATGAAGATGGGATTAGTTGTTGAAGAGAATCAATTCACTTTCTTGCAATCTAGGAAAAGTGAAGATCTAAATTGATCTACTTTTAGGTGATTGATTGATTCATTGATTGTCAAGCTCAACCACCTCAAATTCTTCAAATTTGATCTCTCTTTTTCTTCTTTTACATGTGTAAACTCTAAGCTTTTACATTAGTAAATTACCTATAAAAAACTTTAGAAAAAATACAATAAAATGAACATAAATAGAAGAACTCTTCAAAGGATATTTTTTGACATAATCCAAATGATAGCTTTTTGGTGTAGATCAAATCCACCTCAAGCATAGTGTAAGCGTTGTCATAGAGATTCTCATCTCTACTCTTGATGAAGCAGAACCAAATTCAAAGGGTGCAATACAAGATGAGCTATATATTCGAAAGTGTCATATTAATGGAAAGAAAAATAGGAAGTGGATGCTTCCACCTTACAACATGCGGAGGTTCAAGACACCTTAGGATAATGCAGTTGTCCTATTTGTTTTTGAATCTTGATACAAAGAATTCAGGCGAAGGATGTAGCTGCCAAGGTTTTCAGTGTTTATGTGTTCAGTGTGAGCATGTTCATATATTTGACAATGATAATAATGATGCGGCAGACATTTATGGCCAACTGATGATGGGGTGATTCCTTTACAATGATCAAGGGTACATTATATTGGAGACAAGGGATAGAGGTATTTGTATCATATTGATATTGATGCCCATATTCGCATTGGGCATAGAAGAAGGTTTATGTAATGGCAAACAAATTATTAGCTACACTTTAATTGGGTGCTACTATTTTAATAGAATCAATCACTAATTTTAGAAATGATCTCTAAATCTAGAGATTTTAATATATAAAAGGTGAACGATCGCTGCTTAAAGGGAGGAAAAGATCTAGTGACAGCGCATATTAGAAAACAAAAAGGTGAATCTTACATCTGATGGGAGAGGTGTGCATGAAGGCAGAGTCTGCTTTAATCTTCGGGCACTAATTCTAGAAAAGGCACACTTTATTCGTGTGTTTCAGATTGCAGAAGAGGACAACAAGGGAAGGATGGAGGCGCGCGGATGAAAAAAGAGGATTGCTACAGAGAGGGGGGCTCTCTCGAGATTTGAGGATTTTCTCTCTCGATTTTTGATTGGACAGGACATATTCTCAAGGAGAAAGACACAGAGAGAGGACGGAAACTTTTGCTCTGGATCATATCCAGAGGAAGGCGTGTCCCTGATGAGAGTTATGATTGTATGCAGGGAAAGGTTTTGAGGATGCGGGAAATTCTACCATCATCGCTTCATGAAGTTTTCCTATTGGCGTTAAGTTTTACTGTTCAAGAGGGTGAAGATATGTAAAACCTCTGTCATTGTTTGTTTGTATTATGCTCTCTGAATATCACCGTATACAACTTTTGCCCGAACTGTTTTGTGATCTATCTAACTGCACCATCTACTCTGTTGCTTTAACCATGAGTATGTGGGCGCTGCGGAGTTTGATTATGTGGGCACTGAGGAGATTGTCTGTGCAATCTTGGTTCTGAATACTGACAATTGTCTCTGATGTCTGACACCTTTGCGCTAACACTCCATGAGTTTGTTCATAATGTTTCTGATGCCATCATCTTTAGTGCTTTAAATCACTGAAAACCATATGGTATGATGTGCCTTAAATTCTTTGTCACCATTGATTCTCTAACATGTGAATGCGCTATCTGATCTACTACAATGAAGAGGCATATAGGAAGACTCTAATTTGTGAATCTGTACAGAGCTTTTCTATAAAAAGAAAATCCGTCAATGACATGCTCTGACACTTTCAATCTGCTGTAGTTTTTCTATATCTGAGGATAACTGCACTCAAGTATTTTGGGACCTAACTCGTCTCTGGCGACCCAATTTTCATTGGTGTTCTGATGATCTCACATACAAGTTACTCTTGAATGTTACAGTAACTGTTTGATATGGCTAACCCTCATTCCCATAGGTACTATTGTTAGATTACCTTCGCTATTACTTTCGTGATGATATGTTTTGTTTATCATAAATTCATCATCACGTAGTACTTTGGAAAGCTCTGATCTGTCCAATATTGATTATATATGCTGCGCCAAAATTCGATAGGATTTCAAATTTGATCAGATTGTTGCGAAGTATGCAACTTAACTCTGTGAACACCATTGTTATCAATAATATTTGAGAATACTGATGTTGTGCTCCATTTGGTTTTAAAATTTTCAAATTTTCATTGATCATGAACTGCTACAGAGAGATTGACAGACGTTAATTGTATGACTTGCTGTGATGACAAACTAAAGACAAAGAATGTATAGAGAATTCTTGTTTCTCACAAGCTGAAGAAGCACAAAGTCCCAGTTTAAATTGAATCAATATATATGTTCTGTGTTTCTTGGCATCACGTATAGAGAATATTATGTAGGTTGAATGTGTATGACTCTAATTTAAAGTTTGAGAGAGTAGACATCGCATATATAGAAGTGCCACGATGATGTGAGTTTCGCATCAATCGATTTTGTGTTTCTACAATAATAGAAATTAAAAAATGATCTGCATCAAAACATTTTTGTAATTGACCTATCAAAAGGACTTTGGCCACTTGATTTGCTTTTGCAAAAGAAACTCCTTAGAGGCTTGTTTAGGGCTAGAACAACTTTGAGTTGAACGCCTAGTTTTCATGACGTGCGATTGATCATTTATCCGTGCGCTAGATACTAATGTTATGAGGTTAAATTTACGTTGGAAATATCCAAGTTTGGCATTCATTTATTGACTTTAAGTGAACAACATCAAAAGCTTGTTATTCTGTTACTTTTAGTCTATGCAAATTAGTTTGCTCAAATTCTATTCCCGATTGATTTTAATGACCATAATCATGCCAAGGTTTTCTCTTGCATGATTGTCCGATTCCTCTTCAAAGAGTAATCACATTGGTCTTTACATCTTGATAACATCTTAAAGTTAGTCATAGTTGAAAATTACGAGTCATCACTTTGAGTTTTCATTTAATTACCTGAGATTGCTAGAAGCACCCCGTGTGCGCCGTCATTCCAGCGGTTGGCTTGATCCACCAGCCGTGACTTTCGTGCCCACATTGGTGAACCTAACGTGAAATCTATGGCCTTGAGCGACTCAAGTGATTTTTTATCCATACATTTTTTTTTTTGGATTTTTTTGCCAAAGTCCTATATGACATTGAATCATGCATTGTTGCATCCATTAATGAACAGTTTGCTTCCGAATTTGATTCCTTTACGTCAAAAATAACTCAAATAATGATGAAATTCACTGATCCGATTACAACTTTGGATATGGGTGTTGTTAAAGAGTTAGCATCATTAGGAGATACGATGCGATCTGAATTCACACGAGTACATGAAAGACTAGATACTTTCGAGAATCGCATAAACGAGAAGATGTCGAGCAAACATAGAAATGGATGTGAGAATCAAGTTCATTGCATGTCTATAGATTCACTAGAAGCCCCTTTAATTGATCATAGGCAGAGCCCTTCCCGACCAATACTAAAAAACCTAGGCATCAAAAGCACATTGTTTGATGTTTTTGGTGTGACCAGATCGGCCATACTTATGATAATTGTAAGGCATTTGAACGTGCATGCAAACATCAAACAGTATGTCAAATAGGAAAGAAAATATGTGATTATCATACTAAGGACCCTTTACATTTGAACCTAGGTAGAGGTGGAATGGTAAAATTATTTTGAGCAAAAACAAGTTTGGTCGAGATCAAACAAACAAGTTAAAAAACATTGGAGAGTAAAACGTAATAAGAACACAAAATCTATTGATCAAGACATTAGGCATCGATTGGTTAAAGATATGATAAATATCCAAACAGAAATGAATAATCCACAAGATGAAGAGATGGTGCAAGATAGTCAGCCAAATGATAAGCAAGATAATAAGCAATTAAAGTATGAAGGAAGAACTTATGAGAAAATAGAAAAATATGAAAATTTACATATTATTGCAATTGATCTAGATGAGAAAATTGAAAAGATGAAAAAACAAGTGAACCATGAAACTAGCAATCAAACTAATAATCAGGGTGGAATTGAGAAAAGAAAACAAGTAATTAACGCAAATGAGGATGCAAATAATGAGAAAAGTCTTAATGAAAAAGAACAAGAAGTTTTTGAAAACATTATCAATCAAATTACACAAAATATGAAGAAATCATCAAGAATCTTTAAAGAAAAAAATGAGTTATCTATGCAAGAAATTTTTTATGTCTTGTATTAAAATTATAAATACCTACTAATGTGTTTTGAATAGTTGTTTTTAACAGAACAGATACAAGAAGCCAAATTGATAAGATAATATGTTGTGATCAAGTTTATGAATGTTTATGAATGTTTTCCATCCATGGTGAATAGAAGTTATGAATGTTTTCCATCCATGATGAATCGAAGTTTATACCTTCTTCTAATAAAAAGGTATTTATATGGGAGTTATAACCTACTTCCTCATCAAAAAGGTATTTATACAAGAGTTCTACTTTCTCCCTCATCAAAAAGGTAACGTATAGATGATCAAAGGAATTTTACTTTCTTTTCGATCATATGTTTATGCAAAATAACTTAATGCTATAACTATTTGATTAACCTTTGTGTTTCTGTTTGAGAGTTTGTTTTTGAAGTTGCTTGTTCAGGTCTAAGGAGAATGAAGAATCTCGGATAAATGTTTTGATTTTTGAAATAACTTTTGAATTGATTTTTGAAATAAGTTTATAAATATATGTGTATGTATGAAAGTATGAGATGAATTTTTGAGTTAACTATGAGATAAACTGATTGAATGCATGAATGCATGACTGCATTTATGCAAATGCATGTGCAAAGCATGATGATTAGGTTTGAATGAATATATGTGCATATATATGCGCATGAATTTATATATGTGCAGGTTTCCATGAGAAAGTACATGTAATCATGTATGAAAAGCATAAACTTGGCTTGCTGAGTATGAGTATGTGCGTGCACTAAAGCATGCATATAAATGAAGTATGATGGTTAGAAATGAGCATAGATTGTCTAATCAGATATATATGAAGGTTTTGATGTTTTATGTAGTTGCAGTTATGCATCGAGCTCTAGCAACTTGTAAAGATAAGGAGGTTTAAATGAGTTTTTTTTGTAATTAAAAGTTAACTAATTCTTGCACTTGAGATGGATGCACGTCATCGGATATGAAGAAAATCTATGCACGAAGAACAATTAAAGATAATGAACTTAGTTCCTCTAGGATTTTGAGAGACCATGTAGTGAGGGTATATGTAAAACATGTTTTTTATATTACTCATATTTATGTTTTCCATGCAACAGGTGCACTGGAAAAGAATTTTCTTTGCAAGAGCAAGGCCTCTACAGATTGAGTTTAGAAATTCTTAACCAAAATGCATTGATCCATCTAGCACCATTTTGATTAACTTGCATGTCTGAGTATGCATTGAGAATGTAATGTGAACTTGAGTTTATACCCCTAGATGCACGTCCAACGGCACATATCAATGATGTAAATGCATGTGATTATTTTTTGTAACAGGATTCAAATGAAGAGGAGAGACCTTGCCATCAAAAGATTTTTACCTTTCTGATGCACCATATTGAGTGTTAATGCATTTCCAAATTTGTATGATAGGGTCATATTACGCGACCGAGGCACAATTTGAGTTTTTTCCATGCACGATGAGCGATTGTGAGGTGTGATGTAAATGCACAATGAAATGTATGTGAGTGAGAGTACTAACCTCGACATCAGATGCTACTTCCTTTTTGTTTACACCATAACTTTTATACATGCATTTTAAAATTACGCATTTTATAGGGCCCAATACATGGCCGTGCATAAGGAAATTTATTAGTTTTACCTATGCACTTGCAAGATTTTATAAGAAAATCACATGAAAAACAAATTTGATGTTATGAATAAAGCAGGTTTATTCTCAGGTTGGTGCATCCGAAGGAAGCATAGGTTTGGTGGGGGTGAGTGTCGTAGAGATTCTCATGTCTACTCTTGATGAAGCAAAACCAAATTCAAAGGGTGCAATACAAGATGAGCTATATATTCGGAAGTGTCATATTAATGGAAAGCAAAATAGGAAGTGGATGCTTCCACCTTACAACATGCGGAGGTTCAAGACACCTTAGCATCATGGATTTGTCCTATTTGTTTTTGAATCTTGATTCAAAGAATTCAGGCTAAGGATGTAACTGCCAAGGTTTTCAATGTTTATCTGTTCAGTGTGAGCACGTTCATATATTTGACAATGATAATAATGATGCGGCAGACATTTATGGCCGACTGATGATGGGGCGATTCCTTTACAATGATCAAGGGTACATTATATTGAAGACAAGGGA
Source organism: Ceratopteris richardii (assembly GCA_020310875.1). Lineage (NCBI taxonomy): Eukaryota > Viridiplantae > Streptophyta > Polypodiopsida > Polypodiales > Pteridaceae > Ceratopteris > Ceratopteris richardii. Next base: position 22,264,816 of record CM035422.1, read on the forward strand.
TACAGGTATTGGTATCATATTGATATTGATGCCCATATTCGCATTGGGCATAGAAGAAGGTTTACGTAATGGCAAACGAATTATTAGCTACGCTTTAATTGGGTGCTTCTATTTTAATAGAATCAATCACTAATTTTGGAAATGATCTCTAAATCTAGAGATCTTAATATATAAAAGGTGAACGATCGCTGCTTAAAGGGAGGAAAAGATCCGATGGCAGCGCATATTAGAAAACAAAAAGGTGAAGCTTACATCTGATGGGAGAGGTGCGCATGAAGGCAGAGTCTGCTTTAATCTTCAGGCACTAATTCTGGAAAAGGCACACTTTATTTGTGTGTTTCATATTGAAGGAGAGGACAACAAGGGAACGATGGAAGCACGTGGATGAAAAAAGAGGATTGCTACATAGAGGGGGGCTCTCTCGAGATTTGAGGATTTTCTCTCTTGGTTTTTGATTGGACAGGACATATTCTCAAGGAGAAAGACACAGAGAGAGGACAACAACTTTTGCTCCAGACCATATCCAGAGGAAGGCGTGTCCCTGATGAGAGTTATGATTGTATGCAGGGAAAGGTTTTGAGGATGCGGGAAATTCTACCATCATCGCTTCATGAAGTTCTCCTATTGGTGTTAATTTTTACTGTTCAGGAGGGTGAAGATATGTAAAACCTCTGTCATTGTTTGTTTGTACTATGCTCTCTGAATATCATCATATACAACAAATTCTGCCTGAACTGTTTTGTGATCTATTTAACTGCATCATCTGCTCTATTGCTTTAACCATGACTATGTGCGCGCTGTGGAGTTTGATTATGTGGGCACTGAGGAGATTGTCAGTGCAATCTTGGTTATGAATACTGACAATTGTCTCTGATGTCCGACAGCTTTGCGCTAACACTCCATGAGTTTGTTCATAATGTTTCTGATGCCATCATCTTTAGTGCTTTAATCACTGAAAACCATATAATATGATGTGCCTTAAATTCTTTGTCACCATCGATTCTCTAACGTGTGAATGCGCTATCTGATCTATCTACGATGAAGAGGCATATAGGAAGACTCTAATCTGTGAATCTGTACAGAGCTTTTCTATAAAAAGAAAATCCGTCAGTGACATGCTCTGACACTTTCAATCTGTTGTAGTTTTGCTATATCTGAGGATAACTGTGCTCAAGTATTCTAGGACCTAACTCGTCTCTGGCGACCCAATTTTCATTGGTGTTCTGATGATTGCACATACAAGTTACTCTTGAATGTTACAGTAACTGTTTGATATGGCTAACCCTCATTCCCATAGGTACTATTGTTAGATTACCTTCGCTATTACTTTCGTGATGATATGTTTTGTTTATCATAAATTCATCATCACGTAGTACTTTGGAAAGCTCTGATCTGTCCAATATTGATTATATATGCTGCACCAAAATTTGATAGGATTTCAAATTTGATCAGATTGTTGCAAAGTATGCAACTTAACTCTATGAACACCATTGTTGTCAATTATATTTGAGAATACTGATGTTGTGCTCCATTTGGTTTTAAAATTTTCAAATTTTCATTGATCATGAACTGCTACAGAGAGATTGATAGACGTTAATTGTATGACTTGCTGTGATGACAAACTAAAGACAAAGAATGTATAGAAAATTCTTGTTTCTCACAAGCTGAAGAAGCACAAAGTCCGACTTTAAATCGAATCAATATATATGTTCTATGTTTCTTGGCATCACATATAGGGAATATTATGTAGGTTGAATGTGTATGACTCTAATTTAAAGTTAGAGAGAGTAGACATCGCATATATAGAAGTGCCACGATGATGTGAGTTCCGCATCAATCAATTTTTTGTTTCTACAATAATAGAAATTAAAAAATGATCTGCATCGAAAGATTTTCGTAATTGACCTATCAAAAGGACTTTGGCCACTTGATTTGCTTTTGCAAAAGAAACTCGTAAGAGACTTGTTTAGGGCTAGAAAAACTTTGAGTTGAACGCCTAGTTCTGATGACATGCGATTGATCATTTATCCGTGCACTAGATACTCATGTTATGAGGTTAAATTTACGTTGGAAATATCCAAGTTTGGCATTCATTTATTGACTTGAAGTGAACAACATCAAAAGCTTGTTATTTTGTTACTTTTAGTCTATGCAAATTACTTTGCTCAAATTCTATTACCGATTGATTTGAATTACCAGAATCATGCCAAGGTTTTCTCTTGCATGATGGTCCTATTCCTCTTCAAAGAGTAATCACATTGGTCTTTACATCTTGATAACATCTTAAAGTTAGTCATAGTTGAAAATTACGAGTCATCACTTTGAGTTTTCATTTAATTACCTGAGATTGCTCCAAGCACCCGGTGTGCGCCGTCATTCCAGCGGTTGGCTTGATCCACCAGCCGTGTTTTTCGCGCCGACAGCGTGATGTTACGACACATAGTTGAGGTCTTGGGTACCAACTCCCTGTAAGAAAATAGCAGCACAGTGGAATAGACAAGTAAACAGAGTTGGGCAAAAGATGTAGAGAAAGATAGATGGAAACTAAGAGATAGAGAATTCAAATTCGTAGATTGCCAAGAGTAATGTAGATACAATGATGGTTTTGTCCACCCATGCACTCCCAATGTGGAGCTTAGATGGTGATTTAGATAGACTCTATATGAAGGGCTTACTAGTGTGCAATGCTCTATAAAGCTCAACATGGGCTATGCTTATATAGCTTTTACAAGGGGAGCCAATATAGATAAACGTAGCCGAGAGATACAAAATAGTCAGAAAAATATATAATCCAACAATATCTCCATGACTAGAATCCCTACTCTCTCGGCCCTAGGGGCCAAGGGGATAGGTTCCTCGGACCCCATAGAAGGGGGCAAGTCCCCCCTCTGCACTCCTCCCATTCAAGTTCTATGGGGAAACTACACGACACCATGGGGCCTTTATTTTTGCCTTGAATGGATACCTAATGGCCCAAAATTTTATGCCCCACCTAACCTAACGGCTAGGCTCACAAAGATCATCTATAATCATCTATAGTCACATATAGACCTCATCTTACTTAGAAGTTAGGTTCCACAAATGTTTGAGCACTCAGAATGGTTTCTCCTCATAATGGGGGCCTTATAACTTAGAGCACTAAGGATCATTTATGGTCACTTGAAGGTTAAGTATTGAGCATGTCTAACACCCTCAATGTCTACCCTATAATGGTGAACTACCTCCTTGGTCCAATCCCAAGCTTTGGAAAGTGTCGAAGAAGTTGCTCTCTCCCAAGAGCCTTGATGAAGATGTCTACTTCATTTTCTTTGGTTGGACAATAGCTTATCTCCATGATCCCATCCTCAATTAACTCATGCACATAATGATACTCAATTTCTATGTGCTTGGTGTGAGAAGAGATAGTGTATACCTCCAAAGGATGAGTCCGGTGTTGCACAAACCTGCTCCACACCTACCAAATCATTCTCAAATTGATACATCAAAAAAATTAACTTAATTCAAAATGGATGACTCAAAGCTTCTTATTTTGGGATGAGGTGCTCTCTGGAATTTCACTCAAAGCTCACCGCTTGTTGTCCAAAGGTATTTTGCACACTTCAAATTAGATATATGATGAACCTAAAGCAACAAAAATGATTAATTTTGATGAACCATACTGAGATAAATAATTTAGGAACATTTGGGTGTCATCCTGACATTTCAAAGAACATGTGCTTGCATACATAGGTCACTTCAAATAGATGTAGCTCATAGAATATTGAACCAATGATGATCAAAATTGATATGATGCAAAAAAATGTGACACTTTACATATAAAAATTCAAATCTCATAAAAATACTAATTATACACAGAGAAATCGATGATCAAAGTTGGCTGAAAATAAGACATAAACCTATAGCAATAGTTGAAGTGAACTCCAAGAAATGACTTGAAAGATCAATTTGTATTGAACATATAGTACATGAAAAGAATGTTAGTGTTAGTGTCCATGTGAAAGGCCAAATGGCCACCGGATACTTCTTTGTATATGTTCTTTAATAAAACATATAGTGGTCTCATCAATCACAGACTGTAAATTCGATCGCATTTGTAACACCTAAGAAGTTTGTGTTCGTGCCCCATGTGTACTATGATTTTCTATGTATTCTATAGCCTTTGTGCAGAGCACCGTGTGCAGCCCTAGGAGCTCCATTTTCTACTCCAAGGATACCATCATGGAGATCTCGATAAGGAGAATGCACTATGGTGCATCACCATCAAAATACTTCAATGGTATCATAGCATTTTGACGAAAAAGATTTATTCCTTTTGTGCGAGTGTAGCGAGCACCCGCCCACCACAAGGCTTACAACTAAGGCTGCGACCAAGGCATAGACCTTGGCATACCTTGTCATCCGAGTCACCGAAGTGACCATTAGCACCATTGGCTATGTGCGAGGGAGAACCTCAACAATCAAGGAAGATGGAGGTTCCCGATACTTCCCAAGAGGTCACCCATCACAATATTGTTCCCCTCGAATCTTACTTAACCGTGGCAATCTCTTGCCACTAAGCTACACTTTTCTGGTGTGTAAAGAATGGGAAAGACTAAGGTTAACATTACCTTGGACATGTTTTGGTCCCTCGGGGCTTCAATCTTTGCTTTCAATGCCTATCTTTGAAGCATTTTTGGGGTTTCTTTTGGAGCCATTTTGGAGTACTTTCACACATAGTTCTCTTCACATAAGTCCATGAACATAAAGAAGAGTGTTCTTTGTACTTATCAACAAATCAATATCAAACCTTTGGGGCTGGTTTTTTGGCCACACTCATAAAACTACAGGTTTCTGTAAAGGTTTCTAGTTTTGGTGGGAGCAGCCGCTACAAACTTATCCAGGTTTTTTTTTAGCCTAAAACATCAGAGTTGATAGGCACTTGCAGGTGTTGTTGGCTGGTTTTTGGGCTTTGCATTCAACCTTTTAGTGTCATTTTACTGCATATATTGACCACATACATACCATGTACGCTTTTGTGGATACCGATTATGTACGTCCATGTGGTCATTGATATAGCGGTTACGTTTTTGCATAAAGTCTTTTACGATTGATAAAGAGGGTTGTGGAATGTTTCTTAACTGGGAGACACCTAGATGTTAGGTTCTCTTTGATGATGCAGCTGGAAGACTTACCCAGCCTCACCATAGGAGATGTATGTTAGTTGTTCATAAGTGCTCGATAAGCCTAGTTGGATTCTATTGGGTAGCAGATTATATGCAGTGGAGTTAGTGATTCACTATGTAGGTAAACATGTCAGTATTTGTAGTTTTATGATATTTTGACACTGGTCATATGCTCATTTTGCAGAGGATACTCTGGCAAAATTTTCCAAGATTTTTGGCTTTGTCAACTATACAGTGGTCGAAACTTTGATGGCACAAACTTTGCTCTATGGAAAAATCAGATAAAGATGTGATGATTCAAAGGAGGAAATGGAAGCCAGTAAATGGAATTTCAAAGAAGCCTACTTACATGGATGAAGATGATTGGGATGAGTTAGATGAAATGGATAGTTCTACCATTCACTTGCACTTGGCAAATTGTTGGGTGTGTGTAGAAGTGAGAGAGACACATAAGAAGCACACACAAGAAGCATAAATGCAGCAAGACACACAGAGAAGATGACATATGCTCTTTCCCTTTCATAGCAAACCCAGGAGGTTGCTTCACATAAACCTCTTCTTGCAAATCACCATTCAAGAAGGCTATTTTTATCTCCAACTGATGCACTTTCCAACCTCGATGGGCAGCCAATGCAACCACGGTATGAATGGTAGTCATGCATGAAGTAGGTGCAAAAGTTTCATCATAGTCAATGCCATATTGTTGCGCACATCCTTTGGCAACCAATCTAGCTTTGTAGCGATCAATGCTAACATCAGATTTTCTCTTAATCTTGTAAACCCACTTTGTACCAATGGCATTCTTTCTTTTTGGTGATTCACATAACTTCTAAGTACCATTCCTATGTATGGAATCCATTTTTGATTGCATAGCACACATCCATTGTGGATTGTCACATGCATCTTCAAAAGAAAGTGGCTCTTCATTACATGCTATAGCAATAAGAGAATAATCCACAAAATTACTTGATGCATGGTGAGAACTTGATCTTGTTCTACCAAGTAAAGGTGCACTCAATTTGTTGTCCTCCAAAGTTTGTTTCAACCACTTTGGCATAGATTGTGCACTCTTGATAGACATGTGTTCATTATGTAATACATCTTTAACAGGTACATCATGCGTGGCTGAATTTCATGCTCATTTTCAGCCATATTTTGACACAAATGTTCAGCCATATGTGGCTAGAAATTTCCAGTAGTTTTGATAATTTTTGGCTGAAAATTTTCAGCCATGTTTAGCTAGAAATTCTCTGCATTTTCAGCACTATTTTTTTGGAAATTTTTAGCCCTTTGATCCTCAGCTAGCTGGTCTACATGACCATAGTGAAGTGCACCATTTTCGAACAAAGGCATGAGTGTATCGAACACATCGTGTGAGCTAACTGTTGGTTGTTTTTTGCATTCAAGTAGAGGGAAAACTGAATTTTCAGCAAATACCACATCTCAACTCACAATAATTGTGTTCATCAATGGGGTACAAACGATATCCCTTACTTTCAGCACTATAACCAACAAATATACATTTCTTTGCCTTGTCATCAAGCTTGTGACGTTGTTGTGATGGCACAAGAGCATATGCCGAACAATCAAACACATGCATATGACCATTCCAAGCCTCATAAGGAGTGATGAATCTCAATGTAGTTTTCACACATGACCGCTTCCATCCAAAACTTATCAGGAAGATGCTTTCCTTTAACCATACATCGTGCCATTTCAAGTAGAGTTCTATTTTTATGCTCGGAAACACCATTTTTTTGAGGTGTATATGGCACTGTACATTGGTGTGAAATACCTCTTTCACGAGAAAAGCATTCAACTCATGTGACATGTATTCACCACCACAATCCTTGCGTAGAGTCAAAATCTTTTCTGAAGAAAAAATTTCAGCCATAGCTAAAAATGCTTTGAAGCAAGAAAATACCTCAATCTTTGCTTTCATAGGATACACCCATGTATGGCGAGTAGCATCATCAATGAAGGTAACGAAATATACATGCTTCACAAAAGATGGAGTTTTGATGGACCACATACATCACTATGAACAAGCTGCAATTTTCTTGTAGTGTGTGTATGACTATCTTTTGGAAAAGAAGCATGATGCATTTTTCCAAGAATGCAACCTTCACATGCATGCTTTTCAATGGATTCAAGTGTAGGCAAACCAATAACCATGTCCTTCTTTTGCAAGTAAAGCAAACTATTGAAGTTCAAGTGACCAAAACGAGCATGCCAAAGCTCCATTTCAGCCATAGAAGAAGTATGAGCAACCAAGGCATTCGAGGCAGCCCTCTTGTGTGTATCCATGCCATATAAGCCATTGCATAATGTAACGGACATCACAATAACATCGCCATTGCTCAAATCATGAACCATACATTTATCATCAACAAAGTGTACATGAAGTCCAGCTTTGGCAATCCACAAAACTGAAATTAAGTTCTTCTTGATACCGAGCACATACAATGCATTTTTCAAGAGAATCACACCTCCATTTGCACTCGTATGCTCAATTTATCCTACTCCAATGATAGGATAAGAGGCATTCTTTGCACACACCACATATCCTCCTTTGGGTGCATCTTTCAAAGAGGCAAAAAATCTTTTGCATGATGTTATGTAATTTGAAGCACCACTATCAATGAACCAATCCGAATCAGCCTCACTCACAACCATACATTTATAATGCAAAGAAGCATCATAATGACATGTAACAATACATGCCCAAAAATCTTGAGCCATGTTAGCTTCATCGTTCTTTACATTTGTTGAATTTTTAGCAATAGACATGCTGGATTCCTTCTTCTTTTCATTGCATCTAGCAAGCTTTCTACATTCATCAATAGTATGACTAGCCTTTCAGCAATATTTGCATCTCTTCTTCTTTTGTAAATCGGCATCATTAGAGGAATGAGTGGAAGAGGAAAGCTCTTTATGGTTTAAAGCAGGCACCTAGGGCATGGAACCATAGGTTAACAACCTATCTTCAAGACCAAGGATTCATGATGAGCAAGGCAGATTCATCTCTGTTTGTCAAGAGGAGTAATTGAAAAATGATATATTTATGTGTATATGTGGATGACATCATTCTTATAGGTAGTGATGCCAATGGCAACAAACAAATCAAAAACTAGATGATGTAGGAGTCTAAGATCAGCGACCTAGGGTTTTTGAATTATTTTCGTGGACTACTCAAAGGAAAAATGTGCAAGAAATGTTGAAGAAGTTCCACTTGGAGGATGCAAAAGTAGCTAGCACCTCTATGGAGGTAAATCATAAACTGAGTGCTCATGAAGGTGATTTGCTTAAAGACATTACAGGTTATCAAACCACAGTTGGAAGTCTAAACTATGCAACATTAACAAGAATTGACATATGTTATGGAGTAAGTGTTCTGATTCAATTCATGCATAAACCTAGAACACCTCACTTGGAAGCTCCTAAAAGAATTTTAAAGTATCTCAAAGGTACTCAAAATCAAGGTCTTTACTAATTGGTCTTCCTGACTCATATCAGAGTTTTGCTTCTACTCTTTGGTCGATGATGAAAGGCAATCCGAATGCCTTATCATTTGAGGAGTTAGTCTTTGTTCTGTTGCAGGAAGATTAGTCCAGGCAGAACAGGTCCATTATGCAAGTTGCAGATCAAGCTTTCCTGGCTAGTTAGAAGGGAAAAGGAAAATGGAGCTCTTCTACTAGTAAGCAGAAATCTGCAAATGCTGCACATTCAAAGAACCAAGACAAAGATGAGAAAAAATCAGAAAAGCAAAAATTGTTTTGTAAGTACTCTAAAGGCAATGATCATATCATAAAGAACTGTCCAAAACTCGCTGCTAAAGAGGCAAAGAAGAAAGAGGCTGGAATGGTTGTTGCAGAGGCCTCTACACCAAAAACAGAGTCTGCAAATCTTGTGCAGGAAGAAGAATGGGCATTTACTACTATCTGCAGTTTTGACCCATCTTCTCATGATCAGTGCATGTCTGCAGTAGACTCAGATGTTTGGTACTTTGACAGTGGGGTGACCAAACATATTACCTCGCAACATAGTTTCTTCTCTTCACTCGAGCCTGCCCCTACAGGGAATACTGTGACATGCGCCAATAACTCCTCTTATCCTGTTATGGGAGTTGGTAAGATCATTTTGACTACTGCTGATGGTAGTTCTTTCACTTTGTCAGATGCTTTATTTCTGTCAGGGATCAAAAAGAATCTGTTATCAGTTTCTGCATTAGCCAAGATTGGCTTGGTTGTGAAATTTGTTGATGACAGGTATACAGTTCATGATCTCTCAAATGGCGATGTGATTATTGCTTCTGGCATTTTATGTCGTGGGTTGTATAAGCTCATAGATATGAAAGTTCTGTGAATGATTCGGCATGTGCAGTTCAAGATTCTCAGGCTATGTCAGATGCATAGCTTTGGCATGCACGCTTTGGTCATCTGAATTTTGCTAGTTTGCTACGCCTGCAGAAATCTGAAATGGTGTCCTCTTTGCCCAAACTTGAGGCACCTGGAAAACATGTTTGTGAAGGCTGTATTTTGGGCAAAATGCAGTGTTCTTCCTTTCCAAAAGATGGTTCAGTTCGGCCTACGCAGAAATTGCAGCTTGTACATAGTGATGTCTGTGGTCCTATGCAGACACCCTCTTTTGGAAATTACCTTTACTTCATGACTTTCATTGATGTAAAACAGTTTTTGGTTTTGGCTGAAAATCTGTCAACATGTAAAATGGGCACCCTTCGTTCTGATTGAGGGGGGGAATATATGTCTTCATATTTTAATGCATTTCTGGTTGAACGTGGGATAATACACCAGTGTACAGTACCGTATACACCTCAACAGAATGGAGTTTCTGAATGGAAGAACAGGTCTCTCATGGAGATGGTGAGGTGTATGGTCAAGAGTCAGGCTTTACCTCATAGTTTCTGGCTTGAGGCTGTCATGTGTGCAGCATATGTACTGAACAGGTGTCCCACTAAAGCACTACAGTCTATCACTTCATATGAGGCTTGGCATGACCACAAGCCATCTGTTGCTCATCTGCGTGTTTTTGGTTGTTTGGCATATGCATTAGTGACTGAACAACATCGCAGAAAATTGGATGATAAAGCAGTTAAATGTATTTTTGTTGGATACAGTTCTGAAAGTAAAGGCTATCGCCTGTATCATCCACAGACTAAACGCATTCTGGTTAGCCGTAATGTTGTATTTGTGGAAGATGCTATTCAACCATTGCTTTCATGTACTAAGGAGACATCTGTTAGCTCCAAAGACATGTATGATACTTTGATGCCTCTTTTTACAGGTGGACAGTCTAGTGCTGGTCCTAATGAGGCAACTTCTCAGCCTTTCCAGGTTTCATATGATGATGCAGATCATTCCATTTCTGATGTAGATTTACATGATGCACTTGTTGATGAGAGAGTTGATATTGAGCAGGCAAAAACTATGCCAAAATGGCTGGTGCAGACTTTGCGTGACAGCAAATTAGATGCACCTTTGTCATATTGTACTCGTTCAGGCTCTCATAGTGCCTCCTTTGCATCAGATTGCTATGCTATGGCTGCATCTAGTCTTTATGATGAGAATGAGCCTGTTTCTTTTGATGAAGCACAGAATTCAGAAAATTGGATGGTTGCTATGCAATCTGAATATGATGCTATAATGAAGAATGGTACATGGTCTTTATGTGACTTGCCTCCTGGCAAGAAGGCCATTGGCACTAAGTGGGTATACAAGCTGAAGCGTAAACCTGATGGTACAGTTGACAGGTATAAGGCTAGGCTTGTTGCAAAGGGTTATGCGCAGGAAAGAGGCATTGATTTTGATGAGACCTTTGCACCTACATGCTGTATGACTACTGTTCGGAGCATTTGTGCACTTGCAGCCCATCATGGTTGGAATGTACATCAGTTGGACATTAAAACAGCATTTCTGAATGGTGACTTGCATGAAGAAGTGTATGTTTTTCAGCCCCGTGGCTTTGTGCAGAAAGGGCATGAAAACCAGGTGTGCAGGTTAAAGAAGGCGTTATATGGTTTAAAGCAAGCACCACGTGCTTGGTATGAGAAGATACATGCCTATCTGATTGCACATGGTTTTGAGAACAGTCTAACTGAAAGCACCTTATATGTTAAGCGTGCTAATGATGTGCTTCTGATCATTGTTGTCTATGTAGATGACATGCTGCTCACTGGTCCTATTGAGAAGCATATTGCTGATTTTAAGGCTGATTTGCATGCCTCATTTGAGATGTCTGATTTGGGGCATTTGCATCACTATTTGGGCATTCAGTTTATGCAAGTTGATGGTGGAATCGCTTTGTGTCAAACAAAATATATTGACACATTATTGCAGCATTTTGGCCTTGAAGACTGTAAGCCTATTGCCACTCCTATGGAGACAGGTTTACGATTGAGTCTTCATGATGCTGGAGATGCATTTGATGCTATTCTCTATCAGCAGGCTGTTGGATGCTTGATTTACTTATGCATTACTCGGCCAGATATTCAGTTTGTTGTCTCACAGATGAGCAGGTTTATGCATTGCCCAGGAGTCACGCATTAGAAGGTGGTTAAGCGCATATTTCGCTACTTGAGTGGTACTCGGCTACTTGGGTTGTTTTATCCCAAGAGGGGATCACTACCGCCAGATTTGCATGCTTTTTCTAACTTAGATTGGGCTGGTTGCTATGACACTCGTGTGTCCACCAGTGGTTTTTGCTTCATGCTTGGTAGCTCATGTATATCTTGGTTGAGCAAGAAGCAACCTACTGTGGCCACTTCCAGTTGTGAGGCTTAGTATAGGGCAGCTTTCACAGCGATTGTTGAGTGTGTGTGGCTCAGACGCCTTATGGCTGATTTGGGTGTTGGCCAGTCTTCTACCACCACCATATTCACTGACAGTCAGAGCGCATTGGCAGTTGCGAGGAACCCTGCGTTCCATGCTCGCACTAAGCACATTGAGGTGCATTATCACTATGTCAGGGAGAGGTTCTCTGCTGGGGAGATCAGCTTGGCATATGTGCCCACGCAGGAGAACATTGCAGACCTTTTCATGAAGGCTCTGCCTAGGGAGAAGTTTGAAGCTTTCCGCAAAGCTTTGGGCTTACTTCCTTTTGTGGAGTGATTTCCACATAGCTTGGCACTTCCTTATACATGAGTGCCAGCTCCTTGTTCACGGCATCACTCCCAGGGGGGATTTGTTGATATATTTAGGTAGTGATGTGTGTGAACACTCTAGGACCGTCGGGGCACTTTTTTCCCTCTTTAGGAGGTTTTTTTCCCGCGGCTTGTATATACGCCTATTGCCCTAATGGGCTACTTATCTTTGTACATTCTCTAGTAATACATTCAGTCTTGTGTGTTGTGCTCCAAGCTTCTTCTTCTCCCTTGTGTTGTTCGCGTGCTTCCGCAGACGTCTAACTCCAACACCATTAAGGTGCATAGAGAAGATTCTTTGCTTGGACCCCACACATTTGTGTGTACAAGATCCAATAGCTCCTGTTGGATATAGCCTTTCCTGTTGAAGGGTTGTCTATGTGCCTTGCCAAATCGACAAGCTCCACACTTGTAGATCATATGTTGCTTTGTGATGTTGGGCAATCCAAGTACACTTTCATCCTGCATATTTGTTTCAAGGTTCTTTCACCAAAATGAGCAAGCCTTTTATTCCATACCAGAGATCACTTGAGATCCATAGCTGAACGAATGCTATGTTCTTGGTGTCTTCCACTTCAAAAGTGAAGAGTCTTTATGTGTTATCTCCTTTGGAAATCCTTCTAAATCCTTGCTTTGGGTCTTCCATGTATGCTCCATGTCTTGTGAATCCAATCTGCAATCCTTTCTCCACAACTTTTCCAACACTTATCAAGTTTTCTTTTATTTTAGGTACATATAATACCTTGCCTAGAAGATTCATGTTGCCATATGATGTTTTGACATTACCTATCTTTTCCATTGAATGCCTTCTATCATCACGTGTCTGCACTTCATGTTTATTCTTAGGATCTTCTAGGTCAGAGAGCAATGCTACATTTCCTGATACATGATTGGAGCATCTTGAATCAATATAAAGGGCATGATCATCATCCTTACCTTGCTTCAATGATAGGTTCATGAGTAGTAGTGATTCCTCTTGTCTTTGTTCTTCAATGTAGTTATTGTAATCTTTCATTCCTTTGAATCCACTTTGATAGTTCTTATTGTTTTTCTAGTAGTTATTGGTGTATCCTCCATTGTATTTGCCTCTATTTGACCCATAGCCACCTCTATTGAATCTTCTTTCTCTGGAATTTCTTGGATTCATGTAACATTCTTCAGTAGTTTGAGTAGAATAACCACATATATTACAAGGTTGAGATGTTTGGGATCTTCCCTTGCCTTGCTTTCCTCCTCTACCTCTTCCTCTAGCTCTTCCTCTACTTGTGAAGTTGGCTTGGAAAGAGCTACCTTCATCTTCATTCTTCTTAGTCTTTGACTTATCCTTAGCTTTAATTCTATCATAGTATAAGGCAGAAGATTGATTACCTCTTGAAGATTCACCATTCTTGTTTATCTTTGCTTCATGTGTGAAGAGTTGGCCCATCAAAGTGTTGAGGTCAGGTACGTGCATGTCCATCAATAGATCAATGGCAGTTATGAATGATTCCCACTTGTCATCAGCTTTGATGCCATTGATGATCTGCCTTATGATTCATTCTTCTTCAATCACCTCTCCAATGCTTCCCAAATAATCAAAAATATCCTTCATTTTGGTGGCATAATGAGTCTCACTTTACTTGGGACTTTTCTTCAAGGTAGTGAACTCCATCCGTAGTTGGGTCTTCCTAGCTCTAGAGTTTGAAGAGAAGAACGCATCAAGTGCATTCCAGGTATCTAGTGAGGTCTTTCATCCTTGCATATAAGGTAAGAGAAAATTATAAATTGAGTTTAGAATATAGGGCTTGGATAGGATCCTTTGAATACCAAGTTGTAAGCCTCTCTTGCTCTTCATGTGATGGTTGCCCTTGGCTTCTCATTGTTGGCATGACTTCATCTTCAGATATGTATCAAAATAAATTTCTTCCTTGAAGATAGGCCTCCATCCTCAGAGACTAGGCTGAGTAATTGTTTCTATCCAATTTTTCAATTGTATAAGGAAAACCATCTCCCATGATGATTCAACTTTGCTCTGATACCACTGTGAAAAGAGATGGTGGATACCTCCAAAGGATGAGTCTGGTCATGCAAAAACCTTCTCTACAATTGCCAAGATAACTTGAAGGATAGTAAGTAGAAACTAGAGCTTGCTAAGGATGAATATAGATCATCTTAGTGCTTTGGAAGATAATTCTCAAATTGATACATCAAAACAGATAACTTAATTCAAAAAAGATGACTCAAAACTTGCTATTTTGGGATGATGTGATCTCTGAAATTTCACTCAGAGCTCACAACCTTTTGAGAATTGTCCATAAATATTTTACACAATTCAAATTAGATATATGATGAACCTAAAGCAACAAAAATGATGAATTTTGATGAACCATACTGAGAGAATTTAATTTAGGAACATTGGGGTGTCATCTTGACATTTCAGGGAACATCTACCTACATACATAGGTCACTTCAAATAGATGTAGCTCATGAAATATTGAACCAATGATGATGAAAATTGAAATGATGCAAATAGACGTAACACTTTACTTATACCAATTTAAATGTCATAAAAAGACTAAGTACACGTAGGGAAATTAATGATCAAAGTTGATTGAAAAAGAGACATAGACTTGTAGCAGCGATTGAAGTGAACTCCAAGAAATGAATTGAATGATCAATCTGTATTGAACATATAGTACATGGAAAGAATGGGCATGAAGCTTGAGGATAAGGGGCACAATGCGTGCTTTATCAATATTATAAAGCTTGACCAGAACCTCCTCTGAATGTAGAAAAAACTCTTCTCTAATCCACGACTCATTTTGAGTGTATAAATAGAGGTACTTGAATTCAAACTTTGGAGGGATGCTACCTAAAAGTTCCCTTGTGTTAGGGGAATCTTAGCTAATCGATTTCTCCAACTTCAACTTCGTGATTAGTACCTAACAAGGTCATGAAATTTTCTTTGGTATTTACCTTTAATGTAATTACTTTTGAAGTAATAACTTTTACAAGAGGTTGTTCTTGTGGCTTCTCTCATTGAGAGTATACATACAAAGTGATGAATGATCAAGCACTGGGCTTGGATAAAAAATGTGCCAACACTTGGTATGTGCATGGAAATGGGATTCTTGGTGATGGCCATGCAACTTTGGTTGTCACACTTCAACTTTGTAGCCTCTTGTCCTTATATTCCTATGTGCCATAGGATCCTCCTCAACCATATTGCTTCACATGCTGCAACACATGCAGCTTTGTACTCAGCTTTCATAGAAGATACTGCTACATGCAATTGCTTCTTATTGATCTAAGAGAAAATCCCTCCTCCTAAAGAAAATCAATATCCAAAATTTGATTTTCTAGTATCAATATGTCTTGCCAAATTTGAGTCATAGTCTCTGACCAAATATGATCGTTCTTCATAAAGAATACCATAATCATTGGTTCCTTTCACATACCTCATTATATGCATGCTTTCTTCCAATGTTTTTGGCAAGGCCTATTGGAGAACCTGCTTACTACTCCGACAACATAAGAGATATCTAGTTTGCTATTGCACAAGTAGATAAGACTTCCAAATAATTTCCTATATCTTCTAATATCCACTAGAGTTGAAGTACCTGCCCATCTCCTTTTTATCAAGTGTTTTGAAAACTTTGAGCCTTTGAGTTCATGCAATACAACCATTTCATTCTTGTGTGATCATCAATGGAGATAAGAAAACACATATGTCCTCCCAATGAGGGATCCTTGGATGGTCCCTATACATCGGTGTGAATGAGATCGAATGGAAATCTACTCCTTTGTGTACTCTTCTATTTGACTCGAACTTTCTTGATCATTTCTTGATCTTCCTATACCTTTGTCTTGTTCATTGTGTCCACCTCTCTTTCCTTTGTATTTAATTGCATGAAATACTTGGGCTTTCATTGCCCCTTGAATGACCTCCATTTAGGTTCATCTCTTTGGTTGCCATGAGTGTTACTAATTGCTCAAATTCTTCTCTTTCACATATATTGAATTATTGAATGGCCTCCATTTTTAATCATCCTTCAGTCCATTTAGTGTATGAGCTACCAGATCATCATCATTGATGGAGTTGTTGGATACACTCAATACTCCACCCACACATGACCACAAATGATCCATGGTAATCTAAGTTGTATGGCCCCTATTATGACGAGAAACCATTATGAGAATCCAAACATTTGTGGTGAGGTCTGCATGATACCAGAAAAGGTACTAGATGATCTATGTGTCTATTCAGTAGACTAGGCAGGGCATATACTTAAGTCACACTAGAATTCTAGAGGTATGATAGTGTAGTAATCAACCAGTCTAGATTTACAGTGGTCCAATCCGGTGGCTTAGTTCAGTGACTCAGTTCGATGGTTCAGTTCAATGGTTTACCCAGTCCGATAGTTAGGTAATTTAGTAAGTCTCAAATTACAGATGATCTCGATAGTAAAGCCTAGATTAGAGCATCAAGCAAACTCAGTGATCATGTCTAAATAATTGGATTAGGAAATGTGGTAACTATGATGAAATCATGGTTGTGCACACTATAAAGCCCTTCGTCTAGAGATTATCAAACATGACATTGCAGCTCCATAGTGGGAGTGCGTGGGTGGATAGTATCATCATTGTATATACATTATTATTGGCAATTAAGAGAATGTGAGTTCTCTATCTCTCTTTCTGTGTATATTTTAGTTAGTGTGTTTTGCTTCTCACTACTCTACCTACCGATCATATTCTCTTGAGTCACTATTCTTGATTATTTCTTACATGGTATCAGAGCTTAGGAGGTTTTGAGTGTTGCATAAGCGAAAACGTAGAAGTCACAAAAGTCTTTGAACAACTGAAGGGAGAAGATGTCAAGTAGTGTGTCATCATCTACTATTGGGAATCAAGGTGGTTCATCAGCAAAGTACGTGGAACACAAATCAGAGCAGTAATGATGTCATTCATGCAAATATTGCAAATACAACCACCAGCCTTCACAGAAGATAAGCTGGATGGTACTAATTACACCTTGTGGAAGTTTAAGATCACTTCTATCCTTGAATATTATGAGCTTCTCAAGTTTATACTTGGTACTTATTGTGAGCCCCAAGAAACGCTTGACTCAAATGATCCTCATCGAATGATTCCTCCCGATGTTGATCTTTGAGTACTTGGGAACATAGAAATGCAGATGTACTCTATACTCTAGTTACAAGTACTTTTGATAGTATACTGACTCTTATTCAACACTCCACGGAGGGGTGTGAAGCATGGATCATATTGAGAAATCAATATGAAACTTGGAATCAGACATGGATTTAGAACTTAGAGAATCAGCTAGTAGTAGAGAGGTTTGTTGATGGGGAGACTACTGAAGTGTTTATCACTTGGATAAAGAATCTATGGGATCAAATGGCAGGAGCAGGTGTACCAAAGTCAAGTGAGGAGCTAGCTTGATGTTGTCTTTGAATTTTTCCACCGAAGTTTGATGGTGTGGTAATTGCCCTCAATATCTAGATCAAAACACGACCACTAACTTTTGAGGAATTCGGTGCCTTACTCATGGAGGAGGAGTTCTTGCTCAAGGCAAGGAATGATAGCGATAAAGGAGAATTTGCATTCTTTGGTAAATGCTAAAGGTGCTTTGAAAGATGGGGACAAAAGAAGAACGACAAGAAGAAGTTCAAGGGATAGTATTTCCACTACAAGAAGAAAGTCCACAAAATCCAAGATTGTCGCATTAAGAAGGCAGAGGAAAAGAGTGGATCTTTGAAAAGTGGTAAGGGCAAGGATTTTGCCAACACCTCCAAAACCAAGCTTGACTTGTTTGTTACAGTAGAGGAAATGTGTACCTCAGCTGAAGATTGTGTAATAGCCCTCTTTTCTAGTGAAATAATTCATTTTGAAGTTTTTGAATTTCATTGTGGGCATAATGCTTAGAATGAATAATTAGGTCATTTATGCATGTATGAAAAATTTTGGGTTCACAAGTTTCATATTCTCTCTCTAGACCTTATTTGCATCATGTTTTCTAGTGGAATTTTGAAGGTGAAGATGAAAGAATTAAGGAAAACTATGTATGGGAGAAAGGTAGAGCATTTGCATAATCTATGAGCTTACATAGCCCACGATATCAAATGCTAGAAGCAATAATGATGTTCCCATTTGACAGATCGTGAATTGTACATCTGTTATCAATAAATTTGACGACCAAGCCAATCTTGGCTAATGCTAAAACTGAAACATATTTTTCTTGATCCTTAGCACAAATAAAGCATCTTAAAATGTAAAAGAACTACCATCAACAATAGTCAAAATTATCTTACCAACTCCCATAAAAGGATAAGAGGATTTGTTGGCACATGTGATAGTATTGCTTGTAGGGGCAGGCTCAAGTGAAGTGAAGCAATTGTGTTGCAAAGTAATATGTTTGGTTGCCCCACTATCAAAGTACCAAACATCTGAGTGTACTATAGACATACACTATTCATGTGAAGATGTGCCATAGCTACAAACATTAGTAAATGCCCATTCTTCATTCTACACAAGATTAGCAAACTCTATTTTGGGTGTAGAGGCCTTTGCAACGACCATTCCAACATCTTTCTTCTTTGCCTCTTTTGTAGCCAGCTTTAGACAACTCTTTATGACATGATCATTTCCTTTACAGTATTTGCAAAACAATTTTTATTTTTCTATTTTCTTCTCATCTCTATCATCCTTCTTTGGTTGTGCAGAATTGGTAGATTTCTGCTTACTAACAGAAGAGCTCCATTTATTGTTGCCCTTCTGATTAGCCAGAAAAGCCTGATTTGCAACATGCATAATGGACCTGTTTTGGCTAGACTAATCTTCTTGCAACAAAATAGAGACTAACTCCTCAAATGTTAAGGCATTTGGATTTCCTTTCATCATCAATCAAAGTATAGAAGCAAAACTTTGATATGAATCTGGAAGACCATTTAGAAAAATCTACACAAGTGAATTGTCAGGCAAGAGTTCATCATCCAAAATCAACTGCTCCTTCATGTTGGAGTTAGACGTCTGCAGAAGCACACGAACAGCACAAGGAAGAAGAAGAAGCTTGGAGCACAAACACACAATACTGAATGTATTACTAGAGAATGTACAAAGATAAGTAGACCATAAGGGCAATAGGAGTATATACAAGCCGGGGGAAAAAAACCTCCTAAAGAGGGAAAAAAGTGCCCCGACAGTCCTAGTGTGTTCGCACACATCACTACCTAAATATATCAACAAATCCCCCCTAGGAGTGATGCGGTGAACAAGGAGCTGGTACTCATGTATAAGGAAGTGCCAAGCTATGTGGAAATCACTCCACAAAAGGAAGTAAGCCCAAAGCTTTGCGGAAAGCTTCAAACTTCTCCCTAGGCAGAGCCTTCGTGAAAAGGTCTGCAATGTTCTCCTGTGTGGGCACATATGCCAAGATGATCTCCCCAGCAGAGAACCTCTCCCTGACATAGTGATAATGCACCTCAATGTGCTTAGTGCGAGCATGGAACACAGGGTTCCTTGCAACTACCAATGCGCTCTGACTGTCAGTGAAGATGGTGGTGGCAGAAGACTGGCCAACACCCAAATCAGCCATAAGACGTCTGAGCCACACACACTCAACAGTCGCTGTGAAAGCTTCCCTATACTCAGCCTCACAACTGGAAGTGGCCACAGTAGGTTGCTTCTTGCTCAACCAAGATATACATGAGCTACCAAGCATGAAGCAAAAACCACTAGTGGACACATGAGTGTCATAGCAACCAGCCCAATCTGAGTCAGAAAAAGCATGCAAATCTGGCGGTAGTGATCCCCCCTTAGGATAAAACAACCCAAGTAGCCGAGTACCACTCAAGTAGGGAAAGATGCGCTTAACCGCCTTCCAATGCGTGACTCCTGGGCAATGCATAAACCTGCTCATCTGTGAGACAGCAAACTGAATATCTGGCCGAGTAATGCATAAGTAAATCAAGCATCCAATAGCCTGCTGATAGAGAACAGCATCAAATGCATCTCCAGCATCATGAAGACTCAAGCGTAAACCTGTCTCCATAGGAGTGGCAATAGGCTTACAATCTTCAAGGCCAAAACGCTGCAATAATGTGTCAATATATTTTGTTTGAAACAAAGCCATTCCACCATCAACTTGCATAAAGTGAATGCCCAAATAGTGATGCAAATGCCCCAAATCAGACATCTCAAATGAGGCATGCAAATCAGCCTTGAAATCAGCAATATGCTTCTCAATAGGACCACTGAGCAGCATGTCATCAACATAGACAACGATGATCAGAAGCACATCATTAACACACTTAACATATAAGGTGCTTTCAGTTGGATTGTTCACAAAACCATGTGCAACCAGATAGGCATGTATCTTCTCATACCAAGCACGTGGTGCTTGCTTTAAACCATATAGTGCCTTCTTTAACCTGCACACCTAGTTTTCATGCCCTTTCTGCACAAAGCCACGGGGCTGAAAAACATACACTTCTTCATGCAAGTCACCATTCAGAAATGTTGTTTTAATGTCCAACTGATGTACATTCCAACCATGATGGGCTGCAAGTGCACAAATGCTCCGAACAGTAGTCATACAGCATGTAGGTGCAAAGGTCTCATCAAAATCAATGCCTCTTTCCTGCGCATAACCCTTTGCAACAAGCCTAGCCTTATACCTGTCAACTGTACCATCAGGTTTACGCTTCAGCTTGTATACCCACTTAGTGCCAATGGCCTTCTTGCCAGGAGGCAAGTCACATAAAGACCATGTACCATTCTTCATTATAGCATCATATTCAGATTGCATGGCAGCCATCCAATTTTCTGAATTCTGTGCTTCGTCAAAAGAAACAGGCTCATTCTCATCACAAAGACTAGACGCAGCCATAGCATAGCAATCTGATGCAAAGGAGGCACTATGAGAGCCTGAACAAGTACGATATGATAAAGGTGCATCTAATTTGTTGTCACGCAAAGTTTGCACTAGCCATTTTGGCATAGTTTTTGCCTGCTCAATATCAGCTCTCTCATCAAAAAGTGCATCATGTAAATCTACATCAGAAATAGAATGATCTGCATCATCATATGAAACCTGCAAAGGCTGAGAAGTTGCCTCATTAGGACCAGCATTAGACTATCCACCTGTAAAAAGATGCATCAACGTATCATACATGTCTTTGGAGCTAACAGATGTCTCCTTAGTACATGAAAGCAATGGCTGAATAGCATCTTCCACAAAGACAACATCACAGCTAACCAGAATGTGTTTAGTTTGTGGATGATACAGACAATAGCCTTTACTTTCAGAACTGTACCCAACAAAAATACATTTTACTGCCTTATCATCCAATTTTCTGCGATGTTGTTCAGTCACTAATGCATATGTCAAACAACCAAAAAAGCGCAGATGAGCAACAGATGGCTTGCGGTCATGCCAAGCCTCATATGGAGTGATAGACTGCAGCGCTTTAGTGGGACACCTGTTCAGTACATATGCTGCACACATGACAGCCTCAAGCTA
Source organism: Ceratopteris richardii (assembly GCA_020310875.1). Taxonomy (NCBI): domain Eukaryota; kingdom Viridiplantae; phylum Streptophyta; class Polypodiopsida; order Polypodiales; family Pteridaceae; genus Ceratopteris; species Ceratopteris richardii. The sequence goes on from CM035422.1 coordinate 22,286,657, forward strand.
GAAACTATGTGATAAAGCCTGACTCTTGACCATGCACCTCGCCATCTCCATGAGTGACCTGTTCTTTCGTTCAGCAACTCCATTCTGTTGAGGTGTATACGGCACTGTACACTGGTGTTTTATCCCACGTTCAGCCAGAAATGCATTAAAATCAGAAGACATATATTCCCCCCCTCGATCAGAACAGAGGGTGCCCATTTTACATGCTGACAGATTTTCAGCCAAAACCAAAAACTGTTTAAAGCACATGAACACTTCGGACTTTGCTTTGAGTGGATATACCCATGCATGCCTGGAAAAATCATCAATCAAAGTCACGAAGTAAAGGTAATTCCCAAAAGAGGGTGTCTGCATAGGACCACAGACATCACTATGTACAAGCTGCAATTTTTGCGTAGCCCGAACTGAACCATCTTTTGGAAAGGAGGAGTGCTGCATTTTGCCCAAAATACAGCCTTCACATACATGTTTTCGAGGTGCCTCAAGCTTGGGCAAAGAAGACACCATATCAGATTTCTGCAGGCATAGCAAACTAGCAAAATTCAGATGACCAAAGCATGCATGCCAAAGCTTTGCATCTGACATAGCCTGAGAATCATGAACTGCACATGCCGAATCATTCACAGATCTTTCATAGTCTATGAGCTTATATAGCCCACGACATAAAATGCCAGAAGCAATAATCACATCGCCATTTGATAGATCATGAATTGTACACCTGTCATCAATGAATTTCACAACCAAGCCAATCTTGGCTAATGCAGAAACTGATAACAGATTCTTCTTGATCCCTGGCACAAATAAAGCATCTGACAAGGTGAAAGAACTACCATCACACTAGTCAGAATGATCTTACCAACTCCCATAACAGGATAAGAGGAGTTGTTGGCGCATGTGACAGTATTCCCTGTAGGGGCAGGCACGAGTGAAGAGAAGAAACTGCGCTGCGAGGTAATATGTTTGGTCGCCCCACTGTCAAAGTACCAAACATCTGAGTCCACTGCAGACATGCACTGCTCATGAGAAGATGGGTTAAAACTGCAAACAGTAGTAAACGCCCATTCTTCTTCCTGCACAAGATTAGCAGACTCTGTTTTTGGTGTAGAGGCTTCTGCAACAACCATTCTAGCCTCCTTTTTCTTTGCCTCTTTTGCAGCCAGTTTTGGAAAGTTCTTTATGATATGATCAATCCCTTTACAGTACTTGCAAAACAATTTCTGCTTTTCTGATTTCTTCTCATCTTTATCCTGGTTCTTCGAATGTGCAGCATTTGCAGATTTCTGCTTACTAATAGAAGAGCTCCATTTTCCTTTGCCCTTCTGACTAGCCAGGAAAGCTTGATTTGCAACATGCATAATGGACCTGTTCTGCCTGGACTGATCTTCGTGCAACAGAACAGAGACTAACTCCTCAAATGATAAGGCATTCGGATTGCCTTTCATCATCAACCGAAGAGTAGAAGCAAAACTCTTATATGAATCATGAAGACCATTCAGAACGGTCTGCACAAGTGAGCTATCTGGTATAACCTCATCAGCAGAAATCAACTGTTCCTTCAAATCTTTGATCTTCGTTAGGAAACTTTCCATAGAATCACCTTCATTCATGTGCTCACTCTCCAACTGTTTTCGGAGGTAAGCAACACGAGCCTCATTCCTAGCTTGGTAAAAAGTGTATCCCAAGCATCCCTAGCTGTTTTGCAAGAGCGAATATGAGGAATAATGGCACGTTTGACAGACAAAGCTATCAATGCATGTGCCTGGGCATCTCTGCCATCCCAACGAATTTGCTCTGCAGTAGGTGCAACAGAAACAGCAGCACGAATAGGAATCTGTGGAATATCATCTTCGACACCATCTTCATCAGCTCCAGCACCTGTATTTGCAGTACCTATCGTTACAGGTGTAACAGGACGTCTTTCAACACCCTGCACAATGTTCCACAATCCTTTTGCAACCAAAACATGTCGCATCATATAAGCCCATAGTGGGTAGTTGGTACCATCCAACTTATTTTCAAAAGCCAACATACGGAATACATCACTGCTTTCAGCCATGGCCGGTGACTAAAATACCTTGATGCAGAAAATTGATTGTATCTCAAAAAGTTGAACAAAACTGCCTAGACGAGTTCTGCTAGACCTGTAGTAGACTTCGAGACGCTTAAACTGGCGAACAGAAACTGGTATATACCTTTGGCACAAAAAGACAAAATAGCCTGCACAAGCACTGCGATAGTGCATTCAGAGGCCAAAACGAGCTCAGATCGCGATTTTGGTACCACAGAACGAAGCTATTTTGATCTCGGAAATACGCTGAGTATGCTCACCAAAATTCGTGCGATTGTGAGACTGCAAACAGAGGAGTGTCGACGGCGACCTAGATGAAGCGACAACCTGCTTTGATACCAATTGTTGGAGTTAGACGTCTACAGAAGCACGCGAACAGCACAAGGAAGAAGAAGAAGCTTGGAGCACAAACACACAATACTGTATGGATTACTAGAGAATGTACAAAGATAAGTAGCCCATTAGGGAAATAGGCATATATACAAGCCGGGGGAAAAAAACCTCCTAAAGAGGGAAAAAAGTGCCCCGGCAGTCCTAGTGTGTTCACACACATCACTACCTAAATATATCAACACTTCAAACCTTCGATTTTTGTCAAAAAATTATCCATTGAATCTCCTTTATTCATGTGCCCACTCTCCAACTATTTTCAAAGGCAAGCAACACGAGCCTCATTCCTTGCTTGGTATAAAGTGTTTAGTGTATCCCAAGCATCCTTTGTTGTTCTACAAGAGCAAATGTGAGGAATAATGGCACATTTGATAGACAAGGTTATCAATGCATGTGCCTGAGCATATTTGCCATCCGAATGAATTTGCTTTACAGTAGGTATAGTAGGAACCGTAGCATGAACAAGAACATGAAGAATATCGCCATCTTCAACGCCATCTACATCACCTTCGATAACTCTATACATAGGTGTAATACGATATTTTTCGACACCCTACACAATATTCCAAAGTCCTTTTGCAACCAATATATGATGCATCATATAAGCCCATAATGGGTAGTTGGTACCATGCAACTTATCCTCAACAACCAACATACCGAATACGTCATTGCTTTTAGCCATGGCCATTGACTAAAATACCCTAATGCAGAAAAATGATTGTACCTCAAAAGGTTGAGTAGAACTACTTTGTCGAGTTCTACTAAACATGTATCAGACTTTGAAGTGCTTATACTAGTGGAATGAAACTTGTATATATCTTTTACACAAAAGACCAAATTGCCTACACATGCGCTGTGATAGTGCATTCGGAGGTCAAAATGATCTCAGATCACGATTTCAAAACCACAAAGCAAAGCTATTTTAAACTCCTAATCACCTTGAGTATGCTCATCAATTTTTGTGTGATTTGGAGACTATGAAGGAAGAAAAAGAATCTTGGAGCACAATACACAATATTGAATGTATTACAAAGAGAATCGATAAAGATAAGAATCCCATTAGGGTAATAGCCGTATATACAAGCTGGTGGAAAGACCCTCCTAAAGAGGGAAAAAGGTGTCCGATGGTCCTAATGTGTTCACACACATCAGCACATAAATATATCAACATCCTGCACTGGTAGAAAGCCTTGTGTTTCCCATTTTAAAGTATTTAAAAGTGAGTGTTATGTACACATTCAAGATAAAGAAAGAAACAAGCTTCAACCAAAAAGCACCAATGTATCTTCATAGGGTATAGTGAAGAGAAGGAAGCTTAAAAGCTTTATGACATGGAGGCAAAGAAGATCATAGCAATTCGCAATGTGGTGTTCAAGGAGGAGCAACCACATGCGGTGGAAGAGGAAAATAGGTCTTCCACTTTATCATTAGACAAAGAATTAATCCACTATGAACCTGGCCCAAGAGCTAGCCCTTCTACAGAAGAGAAGGAAGCATCATCCTCATATGATGAGACGAAAAGCCACCAACCTGTTGTCACTCAAGTGGAAAAGCCATTGCCATGTTGGGTGAGGCAGCTCTATGATTCTTCAAATCTCATCCCACAATCAATTGAACAAGTTGTGGATGGTCCAAGGCGGTCACAGAGAACAGAGAACAGAGATGGGTAGAGGCCCATATTGTAAACTCAGCATTGATGGCTGAGATTATCGATGAACAAGCAAGGGAGCCAACCAATGTGGAAGAAGCACTCCAAGATCCAAATTGCAGAACCGCTATGCAAAAAGAATACAACAATATCATCAAGAATGGAACTTGGGGGCTAATGGAGCTACCTCCAAAATGGAAGGTGATTGGCACCAAGTGGATCTAGAAGCTAAAATACAAGGCTGATGGTACTTTGGAGAAGTACAAGGCTAGACTTTTTGCATAGGGCTATTCTCAAGTTGAAGGCATTGACTTCGGTGAATTGTTTGCCTTGACAACAAGGATGATTACTATTAAGCTAGTACTAGTTGTCGTTGCACATAAACCATGGGTACTATACCACATGGATGTCAAATCAGTGTTCCTGAATGGATACCTCAAGGAGGAGGTATATGTGTCTTAGCCACGAGGTTTTGAGGTTTCCCATTCATAGAACAAAGTATGTAAGTTGAAAAAGGCATGATATGGGTTGAAACAAGCATTGGGAGCATGTTACCAACAGATAGATAGGTATCTTTTGATATATGATTCAAAAGATGTGCATCTAATGCTAATTTGTATGTTCTAAAGATAGGATGGAAGAAAATTGTCCTTCTACTCTATGTAGATGACCTTTTAATTACCGAAAATGACAATGTACTTCTTAAACAAACAAAAGATGCCTTGAGTTGAGAATTTGAAATGATGGAGTTGGGCTTAATGCATTATTTCTTAGGTCTTGAAGTCTGACAAGAACCAGAGAAGATCTTTATTTCACAACAAAAGTATGTGAGGTAGGTGTTGAAGGCATTCGACATGGAGGATTGCAAGGAAATTTCTACATCGATGGAGGTCAACACAAAATTATCTATTGAAGATACTTCACCTCCAATGGATATTGGAAGATATAAGATATTAATTTTAAGTCTCATCTACCTGTGTAATAGCAGACTAGGTATCTCTTATGTTGTTGGTGTAGTAAGCAGGTTCTCTAATAAGTCGTGTCTAACTCATTGGAAGGCATGCATGCGAATACTTAAGTACATCAAAGGAACCATTGAGTATGGTGTTCTCTATGGTGAAGGATCATGTCTGAGTGGATATTGTGACTCAAATCAGCTGAGAGATATTGATTCCAGAAAATCAGTTTTTGGATACTGTTTTTCTTTGGGTTCAGAGATTCTTTTGTGGATCAGTAAGAAGCAACCAACCATAGTGCTATCTTCTACTGAAGCTAAGTACAAAGAAGCATGTGTTGTTGGATCCGAAGCAGTATGGTTGAGAAGGATCATATAGGAATTCAAGGACAGCAGGCTACAATGTTGAATTGTGACAACCAAAGTTTCATAGCCATCTCAAAGAATCCTGTTTGTCATGCACGTACTAAGCACATAGAAATCTAGTATCACTATGTGCCATAGTTGATCGAGGACATAGTCATGGAGTTGAGCTATTGTCGAATACATGAAAATGGAGCAGATATTTCAGCAAGGCTCTAGGGAGAGATCAATTGTATTGACATCTTCCAAAGCTTGGCCTTAGACCAAGAAGGTAGTTCACTGTAGGTGGACATTGAGGGGGGTTGTTAGACATACTCCACTTGCATGTGACCGCAAATGATCCATGGTACTCTAAGTTGTACGGCCCCATTATGTGGAGAAGCCATTATGAGAGTCCGGACATTTGTGATGAGGTCTGCATACTCAGCCATTTTTTAAGATTCTATGCTTCCTAAGCTTCCCTTGAGTGCAATGGAATAGGCAAAATTCAAAATGATTACCTTCTTATATCTTCCTCCTTTGATATGTATTAAGGTGTGTGCTTTTAGCTTGAAAATCCACTTTTGGAATTTGATATAGCTTGTAGCTCCTTTCCTAAGAGCTTTCGCAACTTCAAATGGATGGTTTGATCTCCCGTAAAAGTCCCAAATGGTTTGAAATAGTCTTATACTAGTTTTGGGGATGAATCAACACCCCTATGCATCTTTGGAATGTTTAGGCCCTCACAAGTTATTTTCCACAGTGACCTAGATTCACTATTTCAATTCTACATCAATATCTAGGGGTGAATAAATCATGAAAGTTTTTAGAACAAAAACAAAAACTCTTATCTATCCAAAAAACTTTAAAACACTTTATTTGGATACTCTAGCAAGGAGAATTAACATCTGTAAGTTTGACTAGTTGTCCTTGTTGCTAGTTGCCTATGTGCAGAGACACACTTTCACCATTTGCAACCTCACATTGAGCTCAACTAAAAGGATAATCATGAAATTTGTATAGACCTTATGAGAAATAAAATGCAAGTTAAATCGCTTCAAATGAATATCAAAAGAAGGAGATATAACCAAAATGAAATTGTATTGGAAACTAGCTCGCTCCATATAAAGGCAATGAGCAATGGCTAGCTACAAAGAAACATAAGCTAACAAAATGACTAACTGAGCAAAGAGGTTGCATGTAGCAACTTTCTTACACTCTATGCTAACTTAGGAAGAGAGTAAAGCACATGGAACAGCACTCATGCCTTGGATTCATACATATATAGGCTGTTGAAATCGCTCCTACAATTTTGCAAGAATCTCCCAATCAACCACTTGACATTTTCTGTAAGCTATGATTTAGGAAAGTGGTTGAAACTTCTTGGTAACTAAAATTCATGATATGAAGCCTCTAAATGATAGGTCCACCTGTCTTCCATGACTTTAAGACTTGTGCTAAGTTCTAAGACAAATATTCGAAACACATGTACATTGAAATAGAACATCGAAACCACACCAGAACAAAGACCTGAACATTGAAGCATCTCAACACTCGAACACCTAAATACATATTAAATGAATTCAATAATTTCCTAAAGAGTCATGGAATTTTGAGGTAACTTTCATGCAAGTGCACACCATAGCAGAATGACATTGTTGAATGCAAAAGTAGACATATTGCAAAAATAGCAAGAGCCTTGATAGCAGACAAAAATATGACTCATTGTTATTGGGCAAATGTTGTGCACACAATTGTATACATCATGAATAAAACTTGAATTATTATTGTACATCAAGTTTCACTTGGAGAGAAGTTTACAACTAAAAAGCTCATCACAGATAAAAGTATTCGATTGTATTGCATATCTACATGTTCTTGATGAGTTGAGGATGAAACTTGATCCAAAAGCCCAAACTTGTATCTTAATTGTTTACTTCCTTGAACAAAAAGGATATAAATGCTACAATCCAATCACACACTAGGCAAAGGTAAGCATAGACGTAGTGTTTGCTAAAACATCAAGCTTTTATGTTGATGAAAAAGAAAGAATTAATGTTGATTCAAATGGCAAAGGAAATGTTGAAAGTGTAGAATTACAAGTTTCAAGCAGAGGAAATGTGTCACCTACCAATAGTTCCAACTCAAACTCGTGGAGAATTTCAGTCATGTAAATTCATCTACATCTAGGAAAGGTAAAGAAAAGATTTTTGGTGGTAACAAGACATCTATAGGTTTTGAAGATATTGATGGTGAATCAAACAATTCAAAAAAGATTCTTGATGAAGAACTTGGATAACCATCTGTGTATACTTTAGGATCAAGAAAGGCAAACGTAGATGATACAACAAGAGCAAGTGATCAAGGACCAAGAAGATCTGGGAGGCAACGGAATTCAATGTAATGATTAACATATGATAGCTACATGGATCATCATTGTGCTTACATCACTAAGGTAATACAAGTTTTGAAGCCTTCTTGTTTTGAATCTACATTTGAAACATGGAAGTTGGCTCCATTGCTGCAAGGAAAGAAACCCATAATTGCAAGCAGGTTTACAAGGTAAAGCATGATGTTGATGGTAGCATAAGCAATTATAAAGCATGATTGGTAGCAAAAGGATATGTATAGACATATGGCATTGATTATGAGGAAACTTTCAACACTATAGCTAAAATGGATACTATTAGAGCACCCGTTGCATTTGCTATAGCAAAAGGATGGATTTCACATCAAATGGATATGAAGAATGGTTTCTTACATGACGAATTGCAAGAAGTATAAATGAACCAGCCAGAAGGATATGAAGATTCAAAGCATCCTAAATATGTTTGCAAGTTGAAAAATCTTTGTATGGGCTCATACAAGCCCCTCATGCTTTACATATTAGGATTTTTGAATATTTAACTTTGATTGGATTTTCTATGTGTGGTATAGATCACTCGTTATATACAAGGAAGATTGATGGCATTATAATTGTGGCTATTTATGTTGATGGCTTGAGTGTAGGTGGTGATAATGAAGAAACCATTAAAGAGGTAAAGAAACTCCTTATGCAGGAGTTTGACATGAAAGATTTTGGTGTGTTGTGCTACTTTTTAGGTACTTAGTTTATACATATAGCAATAGGCATATGGTTTCCCCTAAAGGCATGCTACAAAATTATGTATGGCTGATTGTTAGAAAATTTCTATGTGATTGGATCAGAATTTGAAGATGGACGATACCTCAAGTGAATCACTAGAAAATGCTACTATGTACAAGAGAACTATGGGAATTTTGATCCATCTTACAATTACAAGGCTTGATCTAAGCTACATTATGGGACTTCAAATTCAATTTATGAAAGTTCCCAAGGAGCCACATTAAGATGCTTTGAGACGAACTCCACATGATGTGAGTGCTACTTTGGATTATGATTTGTTTTATGAAGTTGGTGTAAAATTGTAGGTCCATGGATACATTGATGCAAATTAGGCTAGTGGTATTCAAGATAGAAGATCTACTAGTAGTTTCTATTTTGACTTCAGAGTGCTACTATTACATGGAGTAGTAAGAAGAATCCCATTGTTCCTTTGTTGAGTACAGAAGTTGAATATAGAGGTTTGCAAAAGCACCATGTGAGGCATCATGCCTTGAGATGCTACTTGCAGATTTGGTGTAAAAGTGCAAAAGCCTATTACCATTTATTGTAGTAATCTTAGCAGTATACAATTAGCACGAAATCCCTTTTTCACTTAAGCACTTGGTGCAAATAAATTGAAGAAGTTTCCAAGGATGTTGAGTACAAGTCATGATGTTGAAATTGAGACGTGTTGAGAAATCAAGCTCAAGATGTGTTCAAGGATGACATGTACCATTCTTCATTTCTCTAACATGTATAATGGTTATTTTGATACATGTTCCAGATTTTTTCATTGAGCTTCATCAGATTGGCAAATTTATTCCACAAGTTTTTGAGAAAGAGTAGAGAGAAGAATGATCTATTTTTTAGCGTTTTTCAATTCTACATCTACCCCAAATTAGAATTTAAGAGGGAAATTTTTAGGATTTTAAGATTCGGATCATTGAAGTTCTGATTACTTAATTTTTGGTTTCCTTAAACCATTCATTGTACATATTCATGAGCATTTTGATTATATTAGGTCAAATTCAAAAAGGTAAACCAATTCAAATCAAGTCTTTGAATTGCCAAAAGTGATAAAAATCACTTTTCGCATGAAAAGACATTCAAATATTCATGGAGCACTCAAAGAGACCTTTCTCTCCCTATATAGCACATCAACATCAAATATCATTAGACACTTCAAATCTAGAGCCCTAATTTCAAGAGGAGCACATGAAAAGTACTTTAAAGTAAGATGACAAGTGTCCTAATCCTATCAAGCCACATTATCATCATGATCCAAGGAATGAAGCTAAGATATGTGTCATACTCAAAATAAGTATGCATAATAATAATGCCAATTGTGTAAAAATCAAAAAGCTTAGATAGCTTTTGTGTAAACCAAAAGTGATGAAAATCACCTCTTTCACGAATAAAAGTCATCAATCGACCATCACATACAACCATCACTTACACTCTTGCTTAGAGGTGCTCACTTGTTACCACCACATATAAGCATCACTTACACTTAAAATCAATCTACCATCACATACAAACATCACTTACACTCTTGCTTAGAGGTGCTCACTTGCTTGGAGCTTTTAGAGGTGAAAAAGAAACCCACTCTTGGAGGTAATGGAGGTCTTGAAGTAGTGTATGCTCATACACTCTCAGAGGTCTCACATACTCCTTTTGAAATTTCTTTGGAGATATTACCCTAGCCTCGTCATGCCTTATCTTTTACCCTTGACATACTCCGTTTTGTATTCATGATTTGTCAGTATTTCTTGTGTTATTTGTGTAGTTAGATTTGGAGCATAGCATTATCTTATACATGTGTCTTCATTATTGGGACATACAACTTTTGACCACATTTTGTGTATCATTCTTAAAACTTAAGTCTTAAACCTTAGTTCAAAGCTCAAGAGCATGGATGACAAGTTGAACTATGATTTTGAAATTTCATATCACAAATTTCAGCTACCAAGAAGTTTCAACCACTTTCCTATTTCATAGCATACGTCTCCCTCACCCTACGAGCTTCTGACTTAAGCATCTACTCATCATCCATTCGAGCTCTACCCATTCACATAGAAATCCCCTCTCTATTTCTTTTACCTTAAATCCTATTCTAAACCTATTAACAAGTGAAAATGGAAATGAGCTCTTGAAACTCGTATCTTACAAAATGGAAAGCCTCGAGCATTGTAGTTGACAAAATGATTTTTCGATAACAATACCTAAGCATTCGATGCAAATCCACGACTATGAAACGTACACACCAACATCAAACAACAAAACCTCATCCACAAATAATCAATCCAAAAGATCAGTGATATGTAAACCTTCATCATACTCGTAGATGCACACAATCAAGAGGGAGACATGGGCACATAGGGAGACAAGCGCACATACACGTGCATACGCATAAACATGCAAGTAGGCCTCCCTCATGAGAAAGAAACAAAAGCTCCAAGAAACTCACAATTTTGATTGAGAAAAAGAAAGAATGAAGAACAACTAGCAAATGAGTGTTAGTCCACTTAAGTCCTTTTTTAAAAAGAATCCCCTTCACATTGTAATGTCCACCATAATTTAAAATAAGTCCTAACTCCCACTTGATGTCCATTCTGAGTGCAAACAAAATCCGATGACATCCTAGAGGGTGGAATCATTATTCCTTGGTTGCACATGTGAAATAAGTTACAAAAAATAGACCGAGAAAGGAGGGTTTCACATTTAAATGACCAAATGGAAGAATGAATTTGGAGAATTTGTGACCCCCTTGGTTGCACATATGTGAAATAAGTTACAAAAAATAGACCGAGAAAGGAGGGTTTTCACATTTAAATGGCCAAATGGAAGAATGAATTTGAAGAATTTGTGGCCCCCTTGGACTTTCGCTTCTCTTTGACCAGCACTTCCGTCTTTCACAACAAAATCGGTCTTCTCCTCTTTTTTTACCATTAGAGGTACTTCGATAGTCTTCATCCCCAAGGAACTCCTATGGGTATTCTCGTGAATGTGTCACTTTGAAGCTTACTTTGGCCTAGAATGTGTTCAAATCACACCCAAGCTCCTACCACAAGGTTACAAGATATGTTGAGTTTGACAAAAGGTTATAATATATCAAGTTCAACGTGGATTGCTACAATCATAACTTGACAGACAAATTATCGTTTTATATTAACTATCACTGTACTCACATATAGTCTGGCTTTACTATAGTTATGATATTATATCTACCACCCAGTATCTATATCTCATGTTAAAGTTTGCCTTGTAACCACTGGTACAAAAGTTTTGATTCTGCAGGCACTTTCCATAAAGAGAAACAAACTTTGTAGTTCAGAGTTTCTCATGTCCGATCAAATGTTTCGATCCTTAAATCCTGCAGACATTCTCAATTACAAACTTCTATACCCTAAAGGTACAGATTTGTCACCTATTTGAATTTTGAGGGAAAAAATTGGAGCTATTAGATTAGCTGTACTTTCAAGCAGTGGATTTTAAGATATCTTTGCTGGATTTGATTTCAAATCAATCCCATATTGATTGCATTTGCGTCACTTAAGAGCGGACAGCAAAATTCTAACATAGACCCATGGTGAGATACGTACTATGTGAAAAGCCACAGTGGTTATACAGAATCAGAAAGAAATAATGGTAGAAAAGATGTTCTACTATTTTCATCAAGTCATAGCACAAATACGCAGATTAGAAAATTGACTACCTCTACTTTTGCTACACATGCAGCTACAGATTAAAGTTGAACTGAATGTACAGTAGGGGATCTTCTCACAAATTTTGAGCTGATGTGCGATCTATACTGTCACTCTTTTCACTTTCGTATATTCTCATGCTATCTTTTGCTTCTCTGGTCGGTATCATATAGTTGCATTACTTTGAGTCATAAACTTTCATTGCCTTCTTTCTGCGTATCGTTATATCACTTATGCACGCTCAAATGCACATTAATCTTAAATAAAGCTGAGAAAATATTAGAAAGGAAAATAAGAAAAACCTTGCTTATCAGTCACTATTCTGAATCATCACTTGAATATGTTAATAGATGTAAAAGACTACCAAGCAAGACTACGAAAGCAAAAGAAAGAGACGAGAAACTGAATACCTTTATAAGATCTCAAAATGTCTGACCTTAGTAACAATGATTGATAAAAACTAGTATTCTTATTGATGTTCACTATGCACTTTGTTACCCACTTGAGGACCCTACTATTATTGGAAACTTTTGGGCTGTTATGTCAGCTAAAAACTTCTCTTGGCATTCTCTTTACACTCTTCTGAAAAACTTTTCATCCCACTTTGATGTAGGTTGCAGATTGCTGTACTGTGTTAGTCTAGTTACATAGTGGAAAATTACTCCTGTTGTACAATCACAAACTCAACCACTTAGTAGTAATGCTCGGGATCATGATTGTGTGTGTGTGTGTGTGTGTATGTGCACGTGTGTGTGCGTGTGTGTGTGTGTGTGTGTGTGTGTGTGTGTGTGTGTGTGTGTGTGTGTGTGTGTGTGTGTGTGTGTGTGTGTGTGTGTGTGTGTGTGCGCGTGCGTGTTACCATCTGCACATGCAACGAAGCATGTGTGCATGCACACATCCACATCCATTTTGTAAACTATGCGGTAATTATTACTGAAAGTAGATACACAATGATCACACATTTCAATCATCATCATCTTTATTATCAGCCATGGTCAAACGTGAAAAACTCAAAGAACTTCCTTCACTACATCCTTCATCCCCAAAGTGGGCAACACTTGATTGAATCTGTTCTTCTATAGTTTGTATCTCTTCCCTTGGCTGAGAAACAGTTATATGAAATGACTTCTGAAGGGAAGGCGCCATACACTTTGACATGCAAGATTGTTCTTTTATATAGCTCCACAGTTCCATATGAAAGGGATGGGAAGGGGAAAAACAAGTCTCTGTTGGTCTATCCTTGTGCTTGCTATCAGTCCTACAGAAATGAGGTAATGTGTCTTCATCCATTATCTGCATTGTTATGAGTACATGAAAACACATAATCAATTTAACACTGCAAGGCCATCTAATTTGAATGTTTCTAAAAGCATATTTTGCTTGAATACCTTTAGCAGCTCTTCCTTGCCACTTCCAGGGAGAACCCTAATTTTGCGCTTTGTTCTGTCATGTAGAAGAGGCTTCACTACCTGTAACCACCAGAGAAAAAGGTCTCGTGATTTCTTTTCTTATCATCCATGAGTCTGCTGGTACTAGAATCTTTATAGGTAGTATGTTCAAAGTAATCATTTATGAGGATACTGAGGTCCACCTTCCAGCAGGCTTGAAATATGTAAGGAGTGTTGACAATGTAATATGTATCAGTCTTTTCTGGATAGTTCAAATCATCAATTGTTGATATCATAGTCAGAACCTACAAAATTTCATCATTAGAAAAAGCAGCCTACTTCAGAGAAAGATGTGCAAATTAAAAATTCTGACGCAATCAGTAATTTGTATAAATGGATGACTAAGTTTCTTCAAACACAAAACCATGAATGGTATATATGCCACCTAGTATTCCAACCATTTTGCATCAGAAGACAACAGTGCCACCTTTTAATCCAGGATCAGGCCTTGACATAGAGTGGACATGTTCATACTCACAAAAATTTTGCAATGGCAGACCAACCCGCAAAGAGCAAGCCATCCCTATCCCACAATTTGTGATACTGCAAGATTTGTGGGTGATTTTTAGACGTCCAATTTTCACTTCTTTGCTGTGACATTATGCTTGATTAACATACAGAATATCCAAAATTTGAGATGGAGGTTCTGAAAACCTCAGAACCCAGTGCTGGGAATATGTACAGGACATTACACCCTTTCACTATAGGGATGAATTAAGATCAATTTCGACCATGGAGAAAAAGGAAGCAAGAAACGTGTGGAAACATAAGGTGTGAAGTGTAACCAGTATCGAAGATTCAAAATGAGGAAACCAGTATCTGAACAAAAAGAAGACAATAATTGGCTAAGGAAAGCTCAACAGACAGAACCCTTAGAGTAACTGTATAATCATGACACATTGACATGATCATAGGAGGGTCACGTGGATGCTCAAATCATGAAACTAATGACCAAGCACACATGATCAGAATACAATTTCAATTTATCTTGCGATAGTTTCAGCAAATTTCATTATGGTTCAACATGAAGAGTTGATAGTGATCACCAAAACCACATAACGTAATAAAAGTGCAACTACATCTGGTGCTTACCGTTGGGGACAAAACAATGATGTCTTCCACAGACAAGCATAATGGAATTTGGTGCCTTATTTCATGGGACTCCTTCCAAGGAGTGTTTCTCCTCTTTTTGTATAGGTCGTTTTGACAAAGTGTATCTTGGAAAAATACCATGCCCCCTCTGTTCACTTGACTTTAAAGGTTGGCAAACTAGTCATTTTGTGAGGTGCAATAAACTTGTTATGCTGATTGTTGGAGGAAAGAAAAAAAGGGACTCTAAATTATTTGCTTAACACAGCCTTCGTTGACATGTTCATGTAACTTCAGCATTAAACGCTTGACCATTAAGCGGACACTAATCCTTCGATGCAATAGCCAAAGTGCCATATGTTTGGTTGGGGATTCCATGTCTCATGCGTGCAAAATACATGCAGACGTGTAGTAACATTTTACAAGAAAGATACTAGAAGATGCTATTGATCAACTTCGATGCTATATAGGTCTAAAAGAATCTTATAAGCGATGGAATCTTTCTAAGCGGTTAGAGTTTGACATACCCCCCAGGATACACTATGTCAGAACCTGCTACAAAGCTTTCTTTACTAACCAAAGAATATGTAGGCTTGTCCAGAGAGGTTTTGCACATTCTAAATAATAAGGGCTTTTTTCTAGCAAGCCTAAAATCATTCAAGATGGTTAATTACACAATGAGAACCAAAGCCTACAAGACAGGCTACTTGGTTTATACAGAGAGAGTGGTACACAAATATGTATGTTCATTCTTGGAGGTGTCTCTCAGAGATTATGTAGAGATAGAACTCGATGCTTGAGCCAAGTGGGAATGACTACATTAGCTTTCCAATGAGTCTAAGATCATTACAAACAGTTAGGATATGATGTAGAAATCTTGTTCACGATCCATAGCAAAATACATACTACGCTACCACAACACAAAAAGAGATATGGCTAACCAAACTTGGGAGTAAAGCAAGCAAGGGGCTTGCTTGATTTGAACCCAACACTACGTACACACTCTAAATGAAGTGAAATGCATGTGCAATCACTCAATTTCGTGATCAATTATGTATTTAAATAAAAGAGTTGAAAAGTTCCCCTAATATCAAGGAATCACTTTTCCTAGCTTTCCTCCTAAGTTGAAGGGATAGTTTGAGTGATTTTGGGAAGTGTTTGGTGGATCCAACTAGTTGAGACCACGAGATAAACTACCTCATTTTCATTTGTCCAAGTGGCATTCTTAGGTTCAATTCGTACAGCTTGCACTTCCAACATTAACTGCCTCTCAACGACAAAATTTTAGGCTAGTACGGAGATGGTGGGAGTTACATAACTTTATTTGAGCCTCTTTAGCCCTTACGTGACCATCTCTGGAACTTCATTTATCCCCTAACTTAGTATTAGACGACATCCACTCGGTGCTGACCATACGTATGTTCACACTTTCATCTCCTATTCCTTTAGACCCTCCCTCACTCATTGAACCGCACACTACGATACACTTCACACACGAGCTCTCACATGTTTATGCACACCACTTACACACTCGCATACTCTCCCTCGATCCACTTTCATCCTTGGACACACTCACGTCACATATCAGCACCATCCTACATGACTAAGCTCTACACAACTTTCCACACTGCACACATACACACCCTCCACACACGGGATCCATGCCCCATAATCATTGGTATGATACAGATTGTCAAGAACTAGTCAACCAACAACAACAAAGCAACGTCATAAGCCATCGTTCAATCGCCTTGTACCATCCTCATATTTGTATACAGAAAGATTTTTACCGCCCATGAGTTTGTTGAGGAAGGATATTTAAACATTGTACCACCCTCTTCGTACATGAGAAGGAAAATATATATTGTACCTCTCCAGCTTAGTTGTGAGGAAAGGATGGTTCCCAAAGAGCTATTTGTACATTCAAGCTCAAGGGGATGATTGTTGGCTATGATCTTGTGAACCCTCTCCAAAAATAAGAGGGAAATCTATCTACAAATCCTATCCTTTATTTGATGATTGAAACTTGAAAGCCTCCATTCTATTGTATAAAGCCTTGTGTAATGGAAGTAAGAAGACAACTCCCATTTTCTAGATTTGTGTGCATTGCATATGAGAGAACTATCAACTCTCTTTCTATCTTATCTCTTCATCATAGTATCTCAGTGTGACTCATCATACCATTGCTATAGTTCTTTTGCTTCAACCGCACCAAGTCCAACGACTAGCACAACATCGGAGGATACAAAGCAAGATGTTCACAAGATATGGAAGACATCTACTTGAGCTTGGGACTCGGGATTCATCACCATCCCCATTATTTATAACGGGATGCAACATGCCAAGATCAAGTAGATTCACTTGCATTTGGATGGTGGTGGCCAAAGCATCATGGACTACATGCTAGGTTCACTAGTTGGGACCTCTTTGATACCTTCTCTTTCCATTAGTAGATGCCCCCTAGGAGCAAACCATACTTATCTCACTTTCACACCTCTCTTCTCTACCTTGAGCCCCTCCACCATAAATCATTGCACACACCACAGTCCATTTTACCCATGGG
Organism: Ceratopteris richardii; assembly: GCA_020310875.1. Taxonomy (NCBI): domain Eukaryota; kingdom Viridiplantae; phylum Streptophyta; class Polypodiopsida; order Polypodiales; family Pteridaceae; genus Ceratopteris; species Ceratopteris richardii. The sequence goes on from CM035422.1 coordinate 22,303,988, forward strand.
ACATCACATATTTATACACACAATCTCCATTCACATTTGCTTTCACTCATCCCTTTCGACATCCTCACTTCACAAATTCCTTTATCCTTCATGATTCGGCCATACAAAGTTTTCTCCATTGCACATATATACATCCACTATGCACAAGGTCTATGCCTCAAAACTGTTGGTATGATGAGGAGCATCGTGAGTTACGTAGATCTCTCGAGGTATTAGAGGCTTGAAAAGAGATCACATATAGACAAGCACATTGTCACATGCATACTCTCACATGTAGACTCTTATCCATCGTAAAAAGCGAGAATGGGAGGAGAAACAATATTGGGACATATACCACTTGCTTATAAGTAGGGACAATAAAGTTGCATAGTGATGCATACGTGAGAGAAGGATGCCTGCCCCCATCCATGATCCATAGATATGTAGAGGGTTTATGTGATACCAGACCAGCCATTGATCCGTACTCCACAAGGCGTCTTTGGATTACAAGCTAAGGAGTCAGCATCTTATTTATGGGAGAGAGACCCTTGCACCACTCATCACCCACCTCTTCGACTTCGCTTTGGTTGAAGGGTTTTCAGATTTTGGATAGAACATATTAGTGCATTGATACATAAGGAGGGAGAACCCGTGCTAACAATTCAGGGGTAGAGAGTTGCAACATTGCCTGTGCACACAAACAGATATGCCTACTCAAAGAAAACAAACAAGCAACCAAGGGGCTAGCTTAAGCAAAGGGCTTGCTTATTACAACTCCAACACTTAGTGCTCACTTTACATGAGCTAAAACTCCAAGAAGATGTCCCAAAAGAAGTCGAGATACATGCTCCTTTTATAGTGTGCAATGTGCCCCTAAAATCTAGAAACTACCTTTCCAAATCAGCCTCCTAACTTGGAGAACTTAGTTGAGATGACTTGGGGAAAGGTTGAGTGACTTTTCTTGATGGAATCTCGTGGCTTTTGGCTTCATTTGATTGTTCCACATGTCCATGATTGATTTCCCATGAATTTTTAGCTTGAAGCTTGACTTTTAACATATAAAAGCAAAGCTAGCTATGCCACCAATGCTCGTTGAGGCACTCTCCTAGACAACCTGCTTGCCACATAGATTTAAGGATATGGGTAGTGAGCTCATAGTATATAGAGCCTTTCAGGCATCATGGGATCTTGCACTTTCAAGGGACACCTCATCTTGGTATGCTCAAGCTCGAGATTGGATGGCCACATATGGCTTAAACTAGACCGACTACCACCATACAATATGATACTTAGGCTCCCACATACTCACTCCCCAGACAGGAGAAGAATAGGATCAGATATGGCGCACATACAGAGGACTTGGATCACTTCGAGCCACTTCCAAAGAAAAAGATCTACAACCAAGAGCTTTTTCCTACAAATATTAGTTCAGGGATTTATAGTTACTTCACATTACATGAGGATATATCTATGCCATCATCTCCAAGTTGCCATCGAACAGCTCTGAGTATCATCACACGAGTTAGAGATCGAGCATGGGCAAGCCAAAGGGATATCGAGAGAGAAGCCAATGTGTCCAAAATGTGGGGATGGAGGTGGAGAGTGAGAAGTACTTTGTGGTACGATGCCCCGTGTATTCAGACCTTACACAAGTCCGATTAAAGAGCTCATTACAGCAATGTATGACGACAGAGGATCAAGGGCAACTCAGACGCTTTCTCATAGCCGCATTTACAGAGATCAGTTGCTACAGCCTAGACCAGCTAAAATCTAGGAACTACCTTTCCAAATCAGCCTCGTAACTTGGAGGACTTAGCTGAGATGACTTGGGGAGTGGTTGAGTGACTTTTCTTGATGGAATCTCGTGGCTTTTGCCTTTATTTGATTGCTCCACATGTCTATGATTGATTTCCCACGAATTTTTAGCTTGAAGCTTGACTTTTAACATATCAAAGCAAAGTTAACTATGCCACTAATGCTCGTTGAGGCACTCTCCTAGACAACCTGCTTGCTACATAGATTTAAGGATATGGGTAGTGAGCTCATAGTATATAGAGCCTTTCAGGCATCATGGGATCTTGCACTTTCAAGGGACACCTCATCTTGGTATGCTCAAGCTCGAGATTGGATGGCCAGATATGGCTTAAACTAGACCAACTACCACCACACAATATGATACTCAGGCTCCCACATACTCACTCCCCAGGCAGGAGAAGAATAGGATCAGATATGGCACACATACAGAGGACTTGGGTCACTTCGAGCCACTTCCAAAGAAAAAGCTCTACAACCAAGAGCTTTTTCCTAAAAATATTAGTTCAGGGATTTATAGTTACTTCACATTACATGAGGATATATCTATGCCATCATCTCCAAGTTGCCATCGAACAGCTCTGAGTATCATCACACGAGTTAGAGATCGAGCATGGGCAAGCCAAAGGGATATCGAGAGAGAAGCCAATGTGTCCAATACATGGGCACGGACGTGGAGAGTGAGAAGTACTTTGTGGTACAATGCCCAGAGTATTCAGACCTTAGGACACAATTCCGATTAAAGAGCTCATTACAGCAATGTATGACGAGAGAGGATCAAGGGCAACTCAGACACTTTCTCATAGCCGCATTTACAGAGATCAGTTGCTACAGCCTAGACCCGCTGAGAGCAAAGGTATCCAGCAGAGTCTCAATGATTTCTTCCATAGAGTGGAGGGACGTGCAACTCCGCAAGTGAAAGACTTACACTTCGGTGTGTGCATGCACAAAGGGCAAGACAAATGACCCCATGTTCCTGGATATCGGGTACCAGGACTGTACGAGGATGAGATTGTGAGGATACAGTTACGACATGACCAGCAGAGGGGATACCATCCATCCCACTCAGGCACATACCTTTAGATTGTTACCTCCCGCACAATGTAGTCATTATCTGTGGCAAAGTTTTTCCATACATGAGCCATATTGCTCTCCCTCCCTCCCTCCCTCCCTCCCTCCCTCCCCCCCTTCTCTCTCTCTCTCTCTCTCTCTCTCTCTCTCTCTCTCTCTCTCTCTCTCTCCCTCCCTCCCTCCCTCCCTCCCTCCCTCCCTCCCTCCCTCCCTCCCTCCCTCCCTCCCTCCCTCCCTCCCTCCCTCCCTCCCTCCCTCCCTCCCTCCCTCCCTCCCTCCCTCCCTCCCTCCCTCCCTCCCTCCCTCCCTCCCTCCCTCCCTCCCTCCCTCCCTCCCTCCCTCCCTCCCTCCCTCCCTCCCTCCCTCCCTCCCTCCCTCCCTCCCTCCCTCCCTCCCTCCCTCCCTCCCTCCCTCCCTCCCTCCCTCCCTCCCTCCCTCCCTCCCTCCCTCCCTCTCTCTCTCTCTCTCTCTCTCTCTCTCTCTCTCTCTCTCTCTCTCTCTCTCTCTCTCTCTCTCTCTCTCTCTCTCTCTCTCTCTCCCCCTCCCTCTCCCTCTCCCTCCCTCTCTCCCTCTCTCTTTCCTTGCAACTTCCATGTTGGACTCACATCTTCACCAACATTCTCTCATACTTGTGTGCCCTTGTTCCTAACCTATATATTAGCAGCATAGGTAACATCTTGAAGTTATTTGGAAGTACTTTCAGTTTAGGGCTACCTTCTTCATTCAACCAAATACACTTTTTCTCACGA